>JAAAKG020091165.1:0-16317 GCA_010014905.2 Druon quercuslanigerum | reverse complement strand
GTTTTAATTACTAAAATAAAAATTACCAGCACGTTCTTTTTTATTGTTGAACTATATATAGGATGCATAATATTAACTAGCAGATTGAAACAGTATTGTCTTCATGTCTCTCTGGATCTGCAATCTGCATTCTATTTGTATCAGATTAGATTTTTAGGATTGAAATTATAAATTAAAAACTTAAAATACCTTTCGTTAGTCGCATATTGGATTTTCATCATTTTAAATTTTAAACAATTTAAGGCCGACCGATCGAATCGAAAATCCGATCCGATCGTAACGTAGATCGGAACACGGATCGAGTGTCGAATATTCGACATTCGATCGACGGGCCGATCGAATCGAAATATTCGATCCGATCGGAACACGGATCAAATCGAATGTCGGATCGAATTTTTTTGCACACCTCTTTATACAATAAAATTTGGTTGCATCTTCTAAACTGTCCTCGAGTATTACAGGTAATGAAGAATAGTTTAAATCACAAGCATTCCAAAGTACTCCATGATGATTGTGCTCTGTCAAATTTTTTATAGACTTATATTTTGGTCAAGCGTTGTTCCACTCGCAGGGTGATTGAAAGAGAAAAGAATATGACATTTTTTAACCAAGGAGTGACAATATAGCAGATTATTTCAATACAAATTTATTGACTGGCAACCTAAAGCCCTACATATCCACCAAGAAGAAGTGCATCTTGAATGCAACTAACCTATTTCTACATCGTTAAAGCAGTTTTATACAAACTTTTTCACCGCACCACTTACTGATTTACACTCAACTATACGATCCTGCAAAATTAAGCAATATGCTGATGTTTGAGCGGCAAAATTTGCACTCGTTTGAAATTCCAAATAAACGTCACCTGGTCCGTCCGTATTTCAGTGACTTAGAACAGGCAATCCCTACTAGAGGCAAGCATGCTTTTAAAATTCTCCTCTTTATAGCAATGGATGTAGTTCTTAAACATAGTAATTATCTTGAAAGTTTGTATACATTTGACAAAGAAGAGCATACTTATTTGGATTAATATCAAGATTTAAAATACTGTAATGATAGCACTGCTCATTTGAAAGTACTTTGACATTTGTCCGATTGCAATGATGAAATTGGCTAGAGCTTCTAGTAGTATCATTTTTTCTGTTCGTCTGAAATCCAAGCATAACGAATCTCGAAATTCCATAACAAATATAGATAGACTAATTAAAAACCGGAAATCGTTTTCACACATGATTGATAGAGATGGAAGTCGGATGGACTATATTTACCGGGATGATCCGAATGAATTGATAGATTTGATAGATTTGGTGTTTGTGAAGATATTCATTACGAGGTTTGATAAAAAAATAACGAGACTTTTCAAATTTCCCGTACTGTTTTCGTTCGCTTGGCATATTGAATGTTTACTCTGCCATCAGCTGACAGTGAAGTTATACATGTTTTAGTGTGTTCAGCGATGTGTAACTTTTGGACAAAAATGGATCAGAGAATTTGCATCAAGTTTCATTACAACAATGCAATAAGGTGCAGTAATGTTTTTGAAATATTAAAAGTTGCTTTCGGTGACTCGGCTATAAGCCGAGCAGCACTTTTCTAGTGGTATAACCGTTTTAAAAATGGACATCACACATCGGTAACGAACGATACCGTCGAGAAAGTGCAAAAAAGTATTATGAGCGATCGTGTAATTACTATTAAAGAGGTTGCTGAGAATTTCGGTATATCATACGACTCATGTCAAGCAATTTTTACGGATGTTTTACACATGACACGTGTGGCAGCAAAACACCGCTCAAGATTTACTAAATGAAGTGAATAACGACCCTACGACCCTACTGTGTTTTTAGATTTCAACGGTTTAGTGCATTATGAGTTCTTACCTAAAGGTCAAGCGGTCAATAAAGAATATTGCGTAGGAGTTTTACGTCATTTGCGTGGAACAATTCGAAGAAACGACCAATTTTGTGCCAAAATAAGTCATGGCAACTGCACCACGATAATGCAACCTGCTCATGCTTCAATGCTTGTTCGTGAGTTTTTGGCCAAACACAACACCGCATTGATCCCACAACCACCGTATTCACCGGACATGGGCCTTTTTAACTTTTTCCTATTTCCAAAGATGAAGAAATCCATGAAAGGAAGACGTTTTGACGACATCGATGAGATGAAAGCAAAATCGCTGAAGCAGCTGATTGCCATATCGAGAAATGAATTTCAAAAGTGCTTTGAAGATGGCAAAACGCGCTGGCATAAGTGCATTATATCCGAGGGGGATTACTTTCAAGGGGAAAAAATTGATATTCACTAATAAATAAATATTATTGGCAGAAAACGAAAAGTCTCGTTATTTTTTTTATCACACCTCGTATTTGGGACATTCTTATACAAATCGAACACCTTTTTAACTTGACAATTTTGATTGATCTCAAATTTTTTTTTTGAATCTATACCGAAAATAAAAGGACACGTATACAAGGTTTTTGTTCAAAAAATTTTTTTTCTGGAAATACGTCCATTGTGAATTTTAATGGTTTATCCCATTCTGTATCTAAGAACATAACAAATACGATAGTAGTTTTTTTAATCGATTTCGTTGTGGTTAACATTATGATAATATTGTTTAAACAATTAAATTGTTATTATTCTTAAGGAAACTCAAGTTGAAGGTACAACTTTCACGTGACTGGAAGCTGATATTATTACCTTCAAAATAAAAGAAACATCCTAACGAAATTATCAGTAGAACAAGAGATAATGAATTGAACATGTAACAGAATGGGATAAAGCATTAAAATTCTCAATGGACGTATTTCCCGAAACATTTTTTTTTGAACAAAAACCTCCTATGCGTGTCTATTTATATACAATAAGAACTTCATCAAAAAATGTTGACAAGATTTGGAGAGGTGGCAATTTTTTTTGGTCCAAATCCATACGATTTGTAAAACAATGTCCCATCTGCAAGATGAGCATCAATATATTCGGACGTCATTCTAAGCGAGCAGAGAGTACAAGTCGTGGTCCTCCTAGAATTGGCTTTAAAGTCGCATCTGAAGTACATTGTGGCATAAATAATAAGAGGCTGCGTAAAATGACTGAAGCTCAAGAGCAGTAGCATGCTGTAAATCTGAATATGGCGCAGCATATTATACAGCGAGAACTTTTTCCAAATTTTCCAAATTTTCATGGGCTGTCCACGTTAAATCCAAGAAGGGTGATGGTGTAGATGCAGCCATGGAATCTGTACTTGATAAGGAACGCTTAACAAAAAATGTACATGTTGGTAGAGGAAAATAATTTTACAATTTGCATTTTGAAAATCTAATGAAGCGATACAAAATAAATTTGTACTCGAAATTTAGTAACCATAAATGGACACATATTTTGAAAGATTTCGTTTTATCTTACAACGATACTAAATATCAGACTATTCAAATGAAACCAAAAGATATTACTGCAAAAAATGCGAAAAAATTGTTGTTTAATGTATTCAAAAATTATAACGTAAAACAAGCAGTTCAGAAAGCTAAATTTAAAGTTTGAGATAAATTACGTATAAGTAAATTTATGCCTGATTTTGAGAAAGGGGACACACCGAATTGGACAACTGCAACATTTACTATAAGTGATGTCAAGAATACCAAACCAGTGACTTACCCTTAATCTATTAAATGAAAAGGCGAATTTGGTTAAAATTATATTTATTTTAGATTTTTTTACTAACAACAAATATGAAATTTTAATTTATAAAGGGGCAGAATTTGTCAAGTGTTCCCACCTAAGATTAATTTTTTTGGATCAGGTTGAAACTTGGCTTGAATATAGTCACTTTTTTACGCGTTTCTTTACCTTCACGTTAATGTAACTTCTTTTAGGATGATCCGGTTGGACTTTTATTCTAGTGTTTTAGAAAGCTCTTTTCGTTGCCTTAAAGACTATTATAACGATATTTTATTAAAGTTCTAATGTGCCCCAAAATTATATTTAACTTTTTTGAGATCATTATCTGTGCAGAAATATATAAATTATGTTAAATGTTTTATCTCAAACCTTTTAGTCCGGGAACTGAGTAAGATCCCGTATACATTTTAATTCGCAAGGGTGAAAACCCTCTATTCTTATGTATTTTGATCCACTGAAACCGAATCCATAACTAGATTTTTCGACAAAGTGGTAGAAATTTATTTAAAATGCAATTGTTTAAACAAATTATGAAAAAATTGTTTTTTCGATTTGGACCCATTTTTTTTTTTTTTTTAGAAAATATTACTCATTTTAAGAAGTAAAGGTCCTTAGTAACTTTTTCGTAAAATGCATATTTCAAAAGTCATGAATTTTTGCATGTCGAAAAATTGTCGTTTTTCACTAACTTTCGAGGATAATTTCTTTTTACCTAATAAACATATATCTTGTTGTAACAAAATTATTATATCAATTGGTAAGATCGAGTTTTTTTGTCATTTTTAGATACATCTACTATTCTAAATAATCGTGTAAATTACATGAAAATGTTAATATTTATTTAAATATTTCATTTTTCGCGATACATTATTTACATTCGTTTTAGCGAATGTGTAACTCAAACGATACAGATGCACATGCCAATTTTTTTAAATCATATTTTTTGGTATGTGGAACAATGACAGTTTCTTTGAAGAACGATAATTAAATATTTTTCAGCACTTTCAATACAATGGGAACTATATGAACAAAATAAAACATTGGATTAAGTTATTGGAAATTATATACCTCGACCAAAATCAAGCAGGTTATTTATCGGTTCGGCACGGATACAACTAACTTTAGTACCGACTTTGCTAGTATAATCCGTCCCAGTCAAATGATCAGCTGCTGCCAAAGTGACGCAAACATCCGGTCCTAAACTATTTTCAATTGTATGGATTGGCACCTTACGTAACGAATTTCCAACACCAAGCCACATTCATATTTACTAAAAAATTCCAATATTGATTATAAAAAAATCTGAATAATTCTATTTGTAAATATAACATAAGCCAAACTAAATATAAATTTTTTTACATAATTTATCATCGCAAAATAGAGCATGATAATATTTTTACCTGCAATCCATGCAAAGCGAATGTTCTCCAAAAATTGAGCGTCAATGCAAAGACATCGGTATCTGATGATAATAATAGTACTTTTTGAGCTCCTTCAATGGAAATGTCATGGATATAGATCATAATTTTTACTTCAGCTTCTTCAATGTCGAATCTTTGTAAAGTAATCACTGACGGATCATTTTCTCGTGAGCTTTAGTTGAAATACTTTCTAAGTTACGTACTGTGCTAAAAACTATTTCATCATGAGGCCAAAATGATTCATAATTAAGAAAGATGTAATTGCGTAAAAATATTTGTAATTTATATTTATTCTTGGATGAAGCACAAAATTTTTCGTCTTGATGTGGTAGAGGAATATTCGAGTTTATTTCGAACAGTTCAATTGATTTATTACATGATCGACGTATCCTCTCAGAAGATTTTACAGATTGTTCAAAATAATCGTCGAAAACAAAATCAATTCTTTTGGTGTGGTTGGCAGGAGCACGAGATTTTATTATCGAACAAAAAGTTTTTGCAAAATCATTAAAGGTATTCAAATTCGTCCACCGTATTTTACGACAATAGAGCATAACATCCACTACGACATTCATCATTGAATTGGAAATTACAGTAGCTTTTATTTGAGACTAAAGGTCTTTTTCAATAGGGCGAGCTAAATCGCTTTTACCTTCTCCTGTCGTCATCATTTCACTTTCATTGAACAACATATTTTCTGAGCTAATTTCGAAGCTGAATAAACGTCTTAAATCGTAGACACGCTCTTTTGCTATTAATATGATACGCGTAGACTCATGCTGAGAATCGCTCTTCTTTTTGACAGATTTTTTTTCCTTATCTTTAGGAATCGTCTCGAAAGTGGGTAAGTTAGTCCTATGAATCGTCGCCGGTAATAGAGTTTTCTTGGTTATTAGGCGCTCTCTTCGAAACTCATTGAATTTATTGCAACATATTTCAAAAACATTTAAATTTTGACTTGCAGCTTCTTCATTAACTAATTCCCCATTTACATTATTCCGAAGAGGTTCACAGCCATTTTGGAATGGATTTACGTGATTTTGCATATACTGTACTACAGCAGAAACTGCTTTTTCAATAAACTCAGTATTGGTCGTATTAAATTCATGATGAACTTTAAACTCACTGTCATCATCGTCTTTCAAACTAGTCATTTCTTGCAACAACTTATTTATTCCAGCTGATTCGTGAAAAATTATGTTCCACACCGCAACTGCATTTTTTTATTTGTAAAGCCGATGATACCTAAGGTACGTTTTACTTCAAGATTGATGGTCTTCTCCAACGCTTGTTCGACAGCTACAGATGAAAAGGGTTTTGAGGTAATCTTAATAGAACAAAACCCATTAATAAATTGTTCGCAAACTTCTGGAATTTGTATTCCAAGCGTTAAAACATTTTCCAGAAAGGGCGTCGCATATCGACAGTAATTGAATCTATCCATTACATAAAATAATGTCTAAGATTTAGTCAGTGATGATGTTTTTAAATTCCAATCGCCTGTTCTGTCTGATTTGTGATTATCATGTGCATTATCGATCATAATACAAGTATTGTTCGCATACTTGAATAATAGTGATTCGTCCGATCGCTGCACGATACATTTTTCGAAATCTTTTTTCATATTTCCAGAAAAACTGTTCAAACAACTCTAGTAATTTTTTGCGTCATTATGACAACCTTCTTCAAAAGTACTAGTCAAATCATCTAAATATTATATTTCAGCTTCATACTGTTGTAATCTTTCAACACTGAAAAATGCTTGCACTTGTAGTCTAGTCAAAGCTTCGCCTGTAATAAAATACATTTTAGTCGCTCTACTGTAATGAACACCATTTAATGCACCCTTAATTACATTTTTTCCAAATAAGTCAGTCTCAACAAGAATATCTTCCATGCCACTGTCTAATAAGTATTTACCAATACATGCTTATATGGTGTTTTCTGTATTAAATGATCCTAACAGCAAAAAAATATTTTTGAATTCGTCTTTTCTCATCAGCTGAATGGGATATGCAATTTTGAAAACGCCTTCGTGGCAAGCCACAGGTAAGTATTTTTGACCTAATTGGTCACGTACCTCAAAAAAATTACACAAAGCTGTATATACTGTGGCATACTCAGTAACAGCATGTAGAAGTACAGATAAAATTCCAACTTGGACGCACGGTCTATTATCGTCTCCTATCACTGAATGTGATCAAGACCAAAATCACTCACCAAGATCGTACGGTTTGCTCATCTTTGAATAATTTTAAACTGTGAGATCTATTACATATATCCATCCTACACAAATACCAAGCCAAGTCTTTTAGGTTAATACAACACTTATCAGTGGCTGGAAATGCAGGTAAGAGAAAAAAGAGATAGGGGGCAGGATGCGAAAGCAGGCTACCTAAAAATCATTGTTGATGGTGTAGTTAATTACTGGGATGAAAGAGAGGGAAGACTCAGCGAAACGGTTTTTCGGCAAAGGAGATGGTAGATTCGAATCGCGACATAAAGGTAGTAATTTGAAACATCGCGGGTTTCAAACATCAAAGAGATGTATGGGAGTTTCTTATAGGCTTCGACATCATAATACTACAAGAAACATGGATAGAAGAAAAGCATGAAAAAGATGCAGTTGCGAACCTGGACCCAAACTATAAATGGCACGGAAAAGCAGCGACCAGAGAAGCGAAGAAAGAAAGAGCCAAAGGAGGACAACTTATAGGCATAAGGAACCACTTACTACGAGGGATAAAGGTGTCAGAGTGGGACTATGGATTGATTATTGAAAAGACAGGGAGGAAGGAGAAAGGAAAGATTATAACAATCTACAACAACGTGGGAGTAAGTGCAGTTTGGTCAAAAATTAGCAATCTCATGGAATCAGGAATCAAAGAGGATGGTTGGATGCTGATAGCAGGGGACTGGAACGCAAGGATAGGAGAGGATCAAGGGAAAACAGACACAGAAGCAGGAAACTTGACTTATGTCGGAGCGGGAGGAAGTTCAGTTCTAGATTATGTACTTGCATTGGAAAATGGAAGAAGGAACCCAGTAGAAGACCTAAAAGTGTTGGACAGAGTGGAATCTGACCACATGCTACTGATGTTCATACTACGCGACTCGGAACGGGAAAATCCGGACCAAGAGGGCATATGAGAAGATCAGTTCTAGGAAGGAGAAGAGGACTGGACATTACTATGGAAAGAAGAAAAAAAGAGAAGAATTCCAAAATAAGCTATAGGAGAACTGGAAAGAATGGAAGGAGAAGAACCAAGGGTAGGACCCTTCGAAAAGAATGGAAGAGATGGCGAAAATTATTAGGAAACAGCAAAGAACACAGGAATGACAAAATCAAATAGAAAACCAGCAGGAAGAAGACATCACGACAAGGAATACGCAAGAATGAAAAAGGAGGCAAGAAGGAAGTTAAGAAAATACAGACGCGCAAAGGAAAAAGAGAAGGAAAATAACAGACGAGTATACGTAACAGCAAGGAGAACACTCGAAAACTATCTCAAAAAAAGTGCAAAGGAATAGAAGAAAAAAAACTGGAAGAGGGTAGAGGAAATCAAAACGATGAATAAGAATAAGCAAAGGAAGCTGGGTAAACCAATTCAAAAAATTACTGAATGCAGAAGAAGATTCGACGGAGATAGAAGGAAATCATCAGCAAAGGGAAAGAGAGCAAGGAAATTGGGAAGAAGAGGAGGTAGCAGGGGGCGATTTTTTGAACCGGTACTTTGGAGTAGAAGAAGTGACAAAGGCGATGAATAAGATGAAGACCAAAAAGGCTGCAGAGGAGGATGGAATAATCGCAGAATTCTACAAGAATTTACCAGCAGAAGCAACGGTAGATTTATCAAATATTCTTAATGAACTGTGGAAGAAGGGGAAGCTGGGCACCAACTGGAACATCGCATGGATCTACCCAATCTACAAAGCAGGGGGCGAAGAAAAAACAGCGACCTACAGGGGAGTTGCACTCTTAGATGTAGAATATAAGCTTTTATCTACAATATTAGCCGAAAGATTGAGGACGTGGATAGAAAAGGAGGGGAAAATAGGAGAAAGCCAAGCCGGATTCAGGAAGAAGAAGGTAACACGAGACCAGGTTTCTGTCTTGAATTCACTGATAGGAAATCGATTGAAAAGAGAGAGAGGAAGATTAATGGCCTGCTTTGTGGATTTCAAGACAGCCTTCGATTCAATTAACAGAGATATCATGATAGAAAAGTTGGAACGCATAGGAGTGACTGGAAGAATGTTACGAATAATCAAGGAAATATATAGGGACACTCAAAACGCGGTAATTATTGAATAGGGAATCTCGGAGAGCTTCAAGACAAAAACAGGAGTAAGACAAGGATGCCGACTGAGCCCAATACTCTTCAACATCTTTCTGGAGGACCTGGACGAGCCATTAACCAAGAAAAAGGAAGGAGAAACGGTGACTGGGAAAACGAAAATCTTCGCAATGACGAATGGGAAAACTTCAAGGAAGGTATATGAAGATGATAATGGGATTGGACAGAACGATACCTGCTTACATATGGAGGTTGGAATCGGGGAGGACCAAAGTGGAAGTAGAAGCAAGAAGGAGGGCAGGAAGCTATTTGCTGGAGATACTGGATATGGGAGAAGAAAGGTGGCCGAAGGCATACCTGCTAGAAGAAATAAGGGGATTAGAAAATAACAATCCCTCAGAGTGGGGAAAAGAGATGAAGGTGGCGCTCGAAGACATGGAGTTGGGAATTGGGCAATGGCTGAGAAAGCTAAAAGAAGAGAATGATGGAGAGCTTCAAGAGCCATTTCTAAAGGGCGTGAACCGGCGAAAGGAGCAAATTATGCTGGAAGACTGGAATAAGGCTACGGAATCTAGATACTGTAACGGATATCACCACTGGAAAAAAGGACCTGGAGCAGAGAAATACTGGGAGAAGAAGGAGGTACCCGAAAAAGACAGAGAGCAATGGGCTAGGATGCGATGTGGGAACGTCGGGAAAATAGGAAATTCTTGGAAGACAGCGTGAGGGAATGGAGAAAAATATGGATGGAAGGAGATTATGGAGAAGAAAAGCTGAAAGAGGCACTCAGAGGAAATGTTTCGAAGGAAATGTGTGACCTTACTAGGGCGTTTGAAAATGAGGCAAGAAGGATTGCATCTGGAGGAACAACAGTGAGAGAGAAGAAGGAAGAAGAAGTGAAATAATGTGAATATGAGACAATTAAAAAGTGTACAGAAGAAGTCAATGGACTAGAATGTTAGAATAAGAGAAATATGAATATTTGAATTTAGAATTAAGATAAGTTAGGAATTGAAATGTATTAAATACTCTAAGCCCAGAAAGCATGAGTCAGAATAAAAACTACTACAAGATTAAATTGTTTTCCGCAAAGTAAAAAAAAAATAATAATAGAAAATTATCCTTAATACGTGAAAATACAGTTTCAAGACACTTCTGGTGCTTGTTAGTAAACATTTGTGAAATGAGTCACTGCATCCACTAGTATTTCGTATTTAATATTGAAATTTTCATATGAAGCACTTTGTTCCTACTTTAATTTTAAAATATAAATACTAGAAACTATTGACGTATTAAGAATTTTAATAAAATTCACAATCTTCCAAACGAGTGATAATATAAAAACGATAAACGAAGTTTTTATTGAAAATAAGGAATAAATAATCATTAAATAGCATAATTATATTAAATTTTAATCAAAAATAGAATCAGCAAGCATTTTGACAAATAAAAAAATAAAATAACAAAGTACGGATAGCGAGAAATGAACGCGAATCCTTACGGCTATGAGCCGAGTGCTCTACCAGGGAGCTACCGACGCTTCGACATACTTTTACAACGGCACGATGATCATCTGTTCGCAATTTTTAAATGCATTTTTCTCGAAAATGGTTATACAGGGCGTCCAGAACGTTCAGCCTTTCATAAAGTAATGTTTGATCAATACACGATATTGTCTTTGATCCATTTTTTGAAATCACTCGACTTGCTCGATTCAAACGAACACCAAACACAGAGTGATATGCAGATTTGGTTGAAACTTTACGTGTTCCTCCAAGAGATGCTACTAATTAAAAATAACCTCGATAGGTAAAAATGGTGCCATCACTCTGACCTTGAGCGATCTTTCCAACCCACCCTCCTCTAGAAAAGGCATTGGCATACAGGTTAAACTTTTTTTATTTATTAAAAATTGCACAATCATTTTACACCAAATGAAAAAAATAGGAGGCAAGATGACAACAACACATTTTTTGGGCCACCCTATTCCTAAATCAATTGACACGCGAATTGAAATATTCTATTCCTCAGTCAATTGACACGATAATTGAAATATTATTGCATATAAGAGAGAACGTATAAACATGGCGTTTGCTGCGTACTATGTGCGCTTACATTGTCGTTGTGGTACCCACACTTCATATGCTACCTTCATGGCAAAACTAAGTTCTAAGTTTCAAAGAAATCAATGTCTTGAATTAATGTAAGCTAAGAAACATTCCTTTATGTCAGAGACATGGAGCCCAAAGAAACAATTTATTTGAATCAATGCATGACTTTGTTGCTTGTAAACAACATTTAATCAAATTAAAAACATATGCGCGTGGACATAGTCACATTGCGCGATGCTTCGCGCGGCGCTTGGCGCCAATTTTGAGCGAGCCCAGGACGCGCGGGTATGCTCTAGCGCTCGTTTTTGTACGTTTAATGCGCACACTTTAACTATATTTGTTATAATATAAATATTATAACTTTAATCGAAAACTATGATTTAAACTTCTGAGTAATTAGTCATAAATTGTAACTGAAATTATTTCAATTTGTTCTTAAAGAAGGTTTTCAAAGCACCTACGGCTTTGACGATTATATTCTCAATGCGAAAACTCGCGATTCGCGCTTGATAATTACTGTCCCATTGAAAAACTTTATCAAGATAATTTATAAATCTTGTTCAAATATACTTAAAACAACGCTTTAAACTTACATATCTATTAAAAACAAAAATTACATCTTTTTGAAAATGATCGAACTTTTTGAACTTTTGTCGAATGAAGAAATTTTATTAGAATAGTTCCAAAATACATATATTTTATACCTAATAGAAATTAGGATTGATATTTCTTAACCTACTTGAAACAAATTGTTTTTTTTTTTTTTTGTAAAATTTTCAGTGTTGAAAAGCATATAACTTTTTGAATTTGTATCGAATTTGAAAATGTCATTAGGATAACTTGCAAGAGTTTTTGCCGTGTACCAGAAAATTTGACAACAATTTCTGAAACACATAGAAATTTTTTTTCTTTAATTTTGCAAAAGCTCTGTTTGAATTTTTGTCTAATTAAAAAATTGAACTGATATAGTTTCCAAATATATTTGATATCTAGTGAAGTATTTAAATAAAATTTGCTAATCTATCAGAAACATATTTTTTTTTTTTTTTTGAACATTTACAACATTTTCAAAATTATACAACATTTCTCATTTTTATCGAAATTGAAAATTTTATATGGATAATTTTCAAGTCTTCTATCCATCCATAAGAAACTTTAGCAAAAAATTCTTAAATGTGAATAAAAAAATTCATATTTTGAAAATGCTCTAAATTTTTTTACTTTGGTTGAAAATATCTGCTTAACGAATTTAACCTTCATTTTTGAAATCTTAAGACGTGTCTCAAAGACTGACTTGATTGGACAAATCCTTCAAAAGTTAGCGTAGCTACAAAATTCAGGTAACCATACATACAGACAGACATTCAGATAGACACCGACAAAATTTTATGATTTTCGGATAGTGAGTGCCGAAACTTAAAGACCTGTTAAAAACAAGAGATCGAAAATTTGGACGATCACATTACACTCTCATGAATGAGCATGTAATAAAAAATGGCCTTCAACCAAGTCAATGCAATCAAAGGAATCGTAGCAAAAATTACTGCAGTGTAAATAGAATATTACGAATTATTCTTATTGTAACGTACCCAATTAATCAGAAGACATTTTGGTAAACTAGTCTTAGTGTCGATCACTCGACAAAAAGCGTACATTATAAGTCCACTATTGAGTTCTTCGACCATCTCCTCCAATCCTCCTTCACCAGTGGACACTACTTTCAGATTGTTAGTCTGGCCTTCATAACTGAATACAGACCTATAATTGAAAACAAAAAGTACTTCAAATATTTTAACACAAGCCCTAATCTCGTCGCTCTGCGCCATGCACAGATAAAAATGAACTGTTCAGTAACGTTGAGGCTTAAGTAAAATTTGGCGTCCTTTAGAACTGACACTCCAATAGAACTCTTTTTGCGCATTCCTTTTTGGTATATTGATATCCGATAGATGATCGAATCTATTGAAAAGCGTAGACCTATTTGAAATCAATAAATATTATGAATAAATATACAGATCAATATTAAAAACAGATTTTATTCTATAAACAGAATAAATTGAATACTAGAAATACCTCAATTCTTTTTAAAAAATTAACTTATTATTGCAAGTGTATATTATATATAATTTGTATATAATTTTAAATAGCCCCACGCTTTTGGGTACATGCGCAGTTGAAAAGTCCGATTTTCGATATAACCTTAAAAACTGTAATATCTGATATGCACTATTACCCCGCGATACTCTAAAAAGGAAAGTGTAACACGTATTGCATAGAAAACATTAGAAATCGATTTTTTTTTTTTTGAGTAATGAAAATAATTTTCTTACATTTGTAGGCACAAAACAATGGACGTTTGAGATTTTATCCATCTTTTAAATTAATAATTACTGACCAAATTGGTGACACGCACTGCTTTTGATGCAATTCCAAGAATATTCCGCCACGGCCAAAAGCTAATGAGTCATACCCCGATTCTGTGCACTGCGGTTGTGCGGCAGCTTCGCGCTTAGACCCCCCCCCCCCCAAAGAGAGCCCGCTGACGGTCTTTACGCTGAAATAGTCAGTATCGTATCTAAAAAGACTACATAATGCGGTCCTGAGAGTTGACATGAAAAAAGGCTTCTATTCGACGACTCCCAGACTCGAGGCCGGCAAAGGATTGGGGTATAAGTGTATTAAAAATGAGTAAAAGTAAAATTAAGAACTGAAGGGTGGTAGTATAAAACTAGACAATCAAAAAAATCAGACTTTATCGGGAGAGCGAAAAACATTCTGCAAAATCGAAATCACCATTTGAAGATTAGACAAAGTCCACTTCGAGGAAATCGATGTCAGCTGACAATTTCAACTTGACATTGACCACAAATGGAAATGACTCGGCTACGGTATTGCGATAAAGAATTTATTCTGAACAATTTAAATTTTTAAAAACTCATTCTCTGAAGTTGCTGAATAAGAGTACAAATGTTTTGATCTCAATAAGTGAATGAATTCCGAGTAAATCGTCCAAGAAATTAGCGGTTAAAAGTGCACAGGATTTGAAAATCGGATTTCGGTAGCAATTGACAATAGAATATTCACTTTTTCAAGAAAATTAAACCTTGCTCCCGAGATATGGGAAACCTGAATAAGAAAAGTTTGATAAACTTATTCGTTTCCAATAAAATCCAAATTGACTGTGGCGATATCGCAATGAGATAAACAATTATTCGGTGAAAGGACTATACTAAGAATTTTTTCTATAAACCATAATTTCAACAAATGCCGTGTAGTGAAAAAAAATATTACTGTGCAAAAATACAAAGCTTAAATTTTAACTGAAACGTGAAATACTTGATTTTTATTACTACATTAAAAACTGGAACTGAAATTGTAGCAATCGAAATTGTAATTTTAACACTAAGTTTTTAAACATAAAAGTAGTGTAATTTTGTTATTTTTCAAGTTTGAAGTTTTTATATTAACAAATGTCTCAATTCGAAATTGACCAATAATGTCAGTGGCTTTGATTTAAAATGATCGAAATCTGTATTGTTTTCGAGCATAAACAACTAAAAAGAAAGATTTAAAAAGATAAGTTGAAAATTAATACTTCTAAACCAATAAAACAGAACTTTACTTTTCTGCTAGACTCAATACATAATATTATTCATCCCTTTAGCAGACTATTTGTTATCATAGGATTATTCAGTATACTGATTTGCCCGATTTGACCCTTTTGTCAACTAATTTTGCATTACATACCTATTTTAAACGGTTAATTGTTTGATTTTTTAAGTTCTTAAAATTTTATCTATTGTTGTTCAGTTGTAGTCTTTTAATGTAAATAAAGGAAAATAAATCTACCCCATTAAGTTTTCAATGTGATCCACTTTTAATAATCATACAAATTATTAGTTGTGAAGCACTTCGACACATACTTTTTAAAGCCAGAAATGGAATTAGCAAAGGAATGTATTTTACATAGCGCAAATGTGAAAGGCTTATGACGATAAACATATACGTACGGATTACCGGGATATAAAAGGACATTGACATACCAGTTGACTGGCGACTTGTCGTTAACCACGCTTTGCCAAGCTGCGACTAGCGAATCCTTATTTTTCGTCAGATTAATAGACATTTTGTTGCGCAAAAATAATTTTGCATACTATATGAAGCTGAACTCAATGTAAAATAAAGCAGACTCACGCCGCGCAAACTAACGTTCTCTGGCCCCTTCTGTCAGAAATACACATACTTATCGGACATAGTATATGAGATTCAGATGTCAACGCCCGACTGTTGCCAACCTAAAATTCTTTAAAAAATGATAGGCTTCTTCGTCTCGATTTCCGAACTCGAATAAACTGTTCTTGCGATAAAATCTCTTTTAAGGAGACAACTTTCTAAATACCACATAAAAAATGCAAAAAATTCCTCTACTTTTTTTTACTGTTTAATCCTTTTTTATTTTCAACTGCTGACGAGTTGAATTAGAAGGTTAGATTTCGCGCTTTATGTCCTTAAGGAGGTGAGGCCATCATCCAACAAACCATTGTCCTGCCAATTCGATGCTCAAATGCGTTCGACTTGGAGTGGCCAGGAGAGAATCCATTGAAAAGAAAAAAAGGTTAGTGCGCACAAGAAGTGCTGTTTTGGTAAGTATAAAAAAGCAGCCCGGTGCCACTAGAGATCCTTTAAGGAGAGTTGAGAGAGATTTACTCGCATTTTGTTTGGTGTCATATAACCGGAATCGGAAGTTCCAAAATACGCGCGATATTCAAATCCAAAATTTTTTATTTATTAGAAAATCACGAG
>JAAAKG020091164.1:0-39944 GCA_010014905.2 Druon quercuslanigerum | reverse complement strand
ATGTATTTAACAATGTTAAATACAATATGAAACGCTAAAATATATTGAATTATCAATTAAGAAGTTAAATTATCAACCAATTTCAAAGCTCTACTAATTTAGAAAGCAGTTGACTTTTAAACTTTAAAAGAGGACTTTTCGATCAAGAAAGATAAATTTTTAACAAAAAATATAATCTTCAACGAAAAAAGATGAAAGTTTGAGCAAATAATTTAATTCAAAAAGGAATAAAGATTTTGAACCAAATATTTGAACTTTCAATGAAAACAGAAGAATTTTCAACAAAGCAGTTGAATTTTGTACCAAAACAGAATGACTTTTAAAATTCCAAATTTATACATAAACTTCGACCAAAAGAGACGAATTTTCAACAAAATAGATGAATTTTAAGCCGAATAATTAAATTTTTAACCAAATAGTCGATTTTTGAAGCAAAATGCAGACACTTTTAACTAAAAATAGTTGGATTTTTGAATTGGGTTCTAATTTTTTTGTTTGCATTTATAAGCAAAGAAAAAACGAGAGTAGAATAAGTAGAATAAGCCGTTCCCTGTAATTTATAAGAAATTTCGGCGACATTCAAACTATTCTATAAATATTATATAATAATATAAATTATATCTACTAGTTCAAAAAATCAAATTTGTATAAATTGAAAACGTATTTGAAATACATATTTGACTTACTAGAAAATTGAAATATTCCACATTGGAAGTAAATAAAAAAAATAACTGAAAATCGTGAGATTGATTATAATCAAAATAACAAAAAATTTAGGAAAACGGTGTTTAAAAATATTATGTCCTTCATTTTTTCATCAAATAGGAACTGAGAGGTTCGAAGTTGCTATAAAATATAAATAAAAAATGTACTTTTTTATCCGTAATAACAATACTCCTATAAGCATTTAAGTAGATTTTTAATTTGTTTACCTCCAAAATTATATCTGAAAATCATTTTGAAACAACAATTTTAGTAATTTAAAACGTTCGAAACGTGTCGGTGCTCAACAATTTTACACACATACCAGAATATCGGAATATGTTTTCAAATTCAAAATTATACACATTTTTTGCAAAAAAATTGCAAAATGTATACTTACAAAGGAGCAGGAGCTTCTGTTGAGACCTGGAGTTTCAGGTTCTTCTTTGGTCGTTTCAAAGCCATGACGCCGGATTTGAGAAAATGGAAAACCAGCCGTGCTTTAGGCTCAAAGGTAAATTCACTTTTTACTCATATTTTTTACTGAGATGGCAGAGAAGAAACGATAATCCGCAATGACATACTTTATACACTTCTGTAACGCCAATGATGCTGCACTGTGTAAATATGCGTTTGAATAGGTTATTTTATTAAGAGAGAGCGGATTTATCACGGCAGAAAACAAAGTGTAGAACGTATTGTCCTGCGTTCTGCATTGATGGAATTCCAATGCAAAAGTAAGCCCGGTTTTATGTTGTCTAAACGAAACTACATTACCTCATATGAATTTTATGATAAAGTTCGAAAACACCGATGTCCATATATGAAGTTTTTATCCAACTTAAATTGTTGCCTGAAGGTGGCCGCCATGCGGAAGATCACAGACAGAATGTCCAACTGTCATAACTGAAATTTAAATTGAAAATATTAATACTTTATTTCCCAGAGATATTAAATTAATTTAAAACAGATGTAAAATATTTATATATTTTAGAACGAAATTTATATTTAAATTACTCATATTCACGCATTTAATGATTTTAAACAGATTTAAATTACCCGCGGGCTAGAGAACTTTCTTTTCTATGTTGGCGACAGTGATCGTGAAAAGCCAAGCTCGGAATAATGGAAGAGGTTATTTACATATTTCCGTTAATTTTGATAAAAAAGCGAGTTTAAAATTAATTGATCAGTGATCAGGATTTAAGAGATTTGTCATTTGTAATAGACTTGCGAAGTTTATCTTCTCACAACAATTTTTAATAAAGGGTTAACTTCAGATGCTTCAGATACATGAATTTTTGTTACGTCGTCTGCTAGCCAATGGCTAACTGCGTCTCAAGGTTTTCTGTCAAAACTGTCAGAAGTGTCAAAACAGACTGGAGGAAATTCCACAATGGGCTTTCATTCAATTAAAATTAGAAAAGAACTTGTGTTGGATAGGATTTTTTTCCATGGAAATATTCGTGAGATTTTAATTATATGTACGTAATTTCAAAAGTAAAGGAGCTATCAAAGATACTATAATATCTTTGGAGCTATTGGTTATTGTGTGTTGTTTACTAATTTTTATCAAATTATCGTGTCATCCGCGGCGCAAATTTAGTTTTTTAGGTTGGCACAATTTCTAATTCTGCAGGTTGGTTTAATTAAATTGTATTGCAGTTTTTCATTCCTAATTTCTACAAAATCCAATGAAAATCTGATATATTATATTTTTCGTTTTTTTTGTAGGAATCAATATTTCCATCAAAAGTACCATGTGGGAAAAGGAACTCAGCTCGGTAATTTTGCCGACAATATCGACGATGCTATTTGTCGCATTTACTTTCAATGTTTTAAGATATTTGGTAGGAGATCGACATATCCACATAAGAGATTCTACCAAAAAACACAGCTGGAAAAGTATTCGAGGAACATCAAAGGTTTCTCATTCATAAAATACTACATAAGTACAAATAATATTCCTTCTTTGAAATTTCTTATTTCCCGTATGAAAAACTATTATATTCTTCAGTATAGGCCTACCGATAATGATTTTTATATATATTTTTATCCTATTCTGGAAAATTATTATAGAAAATCATTACAGAGAAAATAGTGTAGATTATAGGGATAAATAATATATAAATATTTAAAGAATCACTGCAGAATGTAGAGACATCGTATATAAATTATTTATTTGTTGGTGATTCTGAACCAATTTATTTTGATTATAAGCTTTTCCAAATAGAAAAAGAGACAATCAAAAAATATTAATATATTTCGAAAATTGCTAATATTTATTGCATTATTTAAGAAAAATTCAAATACAAGATATCTTTCAAAAAATGTAATTAAAAGATGGAAAAGAAATATAATTTTTTATAGATCAACCAAAAGTCAACCAAAACCCACCTCACTTTTTCCTTTCTCCGTCTTTTTTATACTGCTAGGAATGATTTTTTATAATAAGAACGAAAAGCAATGATTTTAAGCAAGAAGGAACAATTTTTTACTGATCCCAATATTTACTTTTGTTAATTAACCAAAATCCGGATATTTTTAATAGGTTCTTTTAAATGATCCATGATATTTTCGGATTTTAATTAAGAAAAAAGTGAGAGATCAATTTTGGTGAACTTTTTCTCTTTTTCTTCCTCTTTTTTTCAGTTGTTATTTATTTGCCTCTGATGAGCCGAAAAGGGAGATAGTTTGGAAGTCTGATTTTTAATTGTGAATTTTTTTCATGCTCATTTTGCATAAAATTATTCAGGACAAAATATATTTATGTTTGATCTTTTAATTATAAATTATTTATTTTGGACCACTCATCTGAAAGTACACATAACATGTGATATGTATGAGAATTAATGGAAATTGTAAAGAGCTCTGTTTAACAACGTTATAACAAAACTGATATACTATGAAATACTACATGTATACTATCAGTATATATGAATTTTTTGTATATATTTCGAAAAAATAATTATAACTTATTAAATAAATGTAGTTACTTACTACCTTCGACACAAGAATTATCATATAGTTAGAATTTAATAAAATAAAAAGAAAGAAAATCGAAACAATACGAAACATGTAATCCAGGAACTATACACAAGCAGACAATTAATACAGTTTCGTCTACTACAATAATATTAATCAGAGACTTAATTTTTTAACATTTTTTTAAAGTTACTAGTACATATTTCTAATTATTTATTTTTTTTTCGCATTTTTCTATGTTTGGAAATATCTTGAAATATTTGAAAAGCTCTTCAAATATTTGAAATTTTTTAAAAACTCGCAATTTTTGTAGATGAATTCTTTAATATTTTATAAGAATATTATACATTCCTTGAAATAACGTGAGATTACATGTAATTTGATGACCTTGAAGTTCTTAGAAATCCATTTAAATATTTTTGGTCTAGGAAATGCATAAAAATACCTTATTAAAAGCCCTCAAATTCCCTGAAATTTCTTAAGCTCTTGAAATCTTGTTAACTATCCAGAAATGTTAAAAAATGTTTAAAATGTTTGGCAATATCTTGAACTATTTGAAAATCTCAAAATATTAAAATTTTTTTGAAAACTCGCAACTTTTGTAGATGAATTCTTTAATATTTTATAAGAACATTATACAATCCTTGAAATTACGTGCGATTACATGTAATTTGAAAACATTCCTTGAAATTCTTAGAAATCCATTGAAATGTTTGTCATCTGTTAAATGCATATGAATATCTTATTGAAAGCCTTTAAAATCCCTTGAAATTTCTTAAGTTCTTGGAATCTGGTTAACTATCCTAAAATGTTGAAAATTGTTTAAAATGTTTTTGAAATATCTCGAATTATTTGAAAATCTCTTAAAATATTTAAAAAAATTTTATCATACATTTCTTGAAATTACGTGAGATTACATGCAATTTAATGACATTCCTTGAAATTTCTAGAAATCCATTGAAACATTTTTGATCTGGAAAATCCATTCAAATACCTTATTAAAAGCCTTAAAATTCCCTGAAATTCCTTAACCTCTTGAAATCTTGTTATATACCCTAAAATGTTGACAATTGTTTAAAATGTTAGAAAATATCTTGAAATATTTGAAAGTCTCTTCAAATCTTTGAGATTTTTTGAAAACTCGCAATTTCTGTAGTTGAATTCTTTAAAATGTTATAAGAATATTATATATTCCTTTAAATCACGGGAGATTACATGTAATTTGATGACCTTGAAGTTCTTAGAAATCCATTTAAATATTTTTGGTCTGGGAAATGCATAAAAATACCTTATTAAAAGCCTTCAAATTCCCTGAAATTTCTTAAGCTCTTGAAATCTTGTTAACTATCCAGAAATGTTGAAAAATGTTTAAAATGTTATTGAAATATCTCGAATTATTTGAAAATCTCTTCAAATATTTAAAAAAATTTTACCATACATTTCTTGAAATTACGTGAGATTACATGCAATTTGATGACATTCCTTGAAATTCCTAGAAATCCATTGAAATATTTTTGGTCTAGGAAATGCATAAAAATACCATATTAAAAGCCCTCAAATTCCCTGAAATTTCTTAAGCTCTTGAAATCTTGTTAACTATCTAGAAATGTTGAAGAATGTTTATAATGTTTGGAAATATCTTGAAACATTTGAAAATCTCTTCAAATATTTGAAATTTGTTTAAAAAATCGCAATTTTTGTAGATGAATTCTTTAATATTTTATAAGAACATTATACATTCCTTGAAATCACGTGAGATTACATGTAATTTGATGACATTACTTCAAATTCCTAGAAATCCATTGAAATATTTTTGATCTGGAAAATCCATTAAAATACCTTATTAAAACCCTTAAAATTCCCTGAAATTTCTTAACCTCTTGAAATCGTGTTATATATCCTAAAATGTTGACAATTGTTTCAAATGTTTGTAAATATCTTGAAATATTTGAAATTTGTTGAAACCTCGATATTTTTGTAGATTTTATAATATATTTTATATATTTTATAAGAATATTTTACATTTCTCAAAATTACATGTAATTTGATAACATTACTTGAAATTCCTAGAAAATTCATTGAAATACTTTTGGTCTGGGAAATGCATTTAAATACGTTATTAAATAGCCTTTAAAATCTTCTGAAATTTCTTAAGTTCTTAAAATCATGTTAATTATCCTAAAATGTTGACAATTGTTTAAACTGTTTGGAAATATCTTAAAATATTTTAAAATCTCTTTAAATCTTCGAACATTTTTGAAAACTCGCAATTTTTATAGATGAGTTCTTTAAACTTTTATAAGAATTGTATACATTCCTTTAAATAACGTGAGATTACATGTAATTTGATGACATTACTTGAAATTCCCAGAAATCCATTGAAATATTTGAGATCTTCGGAAATTCATTGAAATGCCTTATTGAAAAGCCTTCAAATGTTTTAAAATTATTTAAGCTCTAAAAATGTCTTCGAGTCATTTGAAATCTAAAATCTTTTAAATTCTTTTAAATTTCTAGAAATTGTTTGAAGTTCATTAAACCCTTTAAAATATCATAAATTTTGTTTAAAATGTTTGGAAATATCTTGAAATATTTAAAAATCTCGTGCAATATTTGAAATTCCTTGAAAGTCCGCAATTGTTGTCAATGAATTCTTTAAAGTTTTATAAAAATATTATAAAAATCCCTGCAATTTCTTGGAATTATATGAAATCTGTAGGTATTCCTTGAAATCTCTTGATTTTATGGATAATTTTCTACGAGATGGTGAAAAAAAAATTAGAATACTGATCTAATTGTACCGATATTGAAGTTTTTATAATGTTACTGTACAGTTCTTTATTGTAATTATTATAGTAATTACTAAACTTTAACGTATTCTATAAATTTTGATAAACCTCCTCGTGTAAAAGATCGCCCCCCTCCCCATAAGCAAGCTATTCAGTAATTTATGGATGGCCTCATACTTATTTTCTTATAATGTTTGTTCCTGAGGGATTTATTAAACGTCATCTATTTTGTGCATAGGTTTTTTACTGCACAATTTGTGAAGTTTTATTACTGAATATGGATGGACTAATTTGTGATTCGTGTGGAGTTTGTGCTGACCATAATTGCATAAAACTCGCAGATAAAAAACTGAAATGCAAAGCAATAACTTCATCAAACGATGAGCCGATGAAACATCATTGGGTTAAAGGTATGGATCCACGAAAGGATATTCATAAAAACGAATACTTGAGTAATTTTATTTTTATTTAATTTTAATCAAAATACAATCTGTAAAAAATTCTTTCTGAATGTAGGAAATTTACCACTTGTCGCATTTTGTGACGCATGTAAGGAAGAATGTGATATAGAACCAGGTCTCAAAGATTTCTGGTGTTGCTGGTGTCAACGATGTGTTCATGAAATCTGCAAGGAATCTATCGATGAGGTATTTTATGAATTTAATCGAATTATTAATTTAAAATAGAAAAATTATTAAATTACTTGTATAAATCTAGTGTTAATAAAGCACTAAAGATTTTACTTCTTTTGTTTACAGAGTTGCGACTTTGGTAAATTCAAGTTGATGATAATTCCTCCAGGAAGTCTAGAGGTAATCAATAGGCGAAGTACAATGAGACGCCGAATGCAACTTCGATCTATTATTCCACCCACTTGGGCAAATTGGAATCCCCTTATAGTTGTTGGTAAGATATATTTTCATCTACAAAATTTTTAAAAAATAGAAGAAAAAAACAAGAATTTTAAGTACAAATTTAGACAAAACACTTTAAGATACTTCCATTTAAAATATAAAAAATATAAAAGAAAAATCAACGCCCAAATTACCTTTCTTTTTTTTTTATTGTTACATTTTTTTAAAATCACGATCAAAAAACATTTACAAAAAATCTACCAATTTTTCGGTGTTCAATCAACACCATTTTCAAGTTGATAAAAACAAATTTTCTAATACGTCAAAACTTTTATATTTAAAATATACTTATATATACTTTAAAATATAAAATATACTTACGCTTTTGCTTCTTTTTCACTATCTAAAGCTAAAATACTATTTTTCTTCATTTTAATTTGTTCGATTCTAATTTTAATAAGCTTGTATTATGTTTTTAGATTTTTCGTAAATATTTTTTTATTGTAATTTTTAAAAATACAGAAAAAAAGACAGGAGAAAAATAAAGACAAAGGATTAGGAGTTGTTATTCTTTTTGCTTCGTTTTTTTGTTTTGGTTTTTAAATTTAGATAGATATTTTTTAGTGTCTGTCCTCAAAATTTGATCGTTAGATTCAATTGTTTGCTTTCAATTTCCAAGAATTTCGTACTTAAATTTTAATGTTGGAGGTTAAAGAGGAATTTAAATTTTGATTCACTCTTCATTAAAAAATTAACTTACTTTTCATATGTTTTCATTCAGTACCCAGATTTTTAAACCAATTTGCAAAATATTTACGATGCGTATTTATAATTTCTACCAGCAAATAGAAAATCGGGTAACAATGATGGACAAGAAATTCTTTCATTATTTCGAAGATTGCTTAACCCAGCACAAGTAGTTGATCTTGCTGAACGCGACCCTGTGGCTGCACTTGAATGGTGTTGTTTATTAGGCAATACTCCTTGTAATATTCTTGTTGCTGGTGGAGATGGTACAGTTGCCTGGCTTTTGAATTCAATTCATAAGCTTCGACTTGAGGTGAGTTCAGTGGTTTATTCAGAAATTATTTTTCCCTTCTAAATTTAGGTACTTTCAAGCTGGATATTAAATGCTTCTCATCATTTATTAATTATGCTAATGTGACAGCTTATTTGTTTTTATTAACATAAGGAGGAAATGCCCTCCTAGAAATCAACAAGGGAGGAGCAAAGTATTGATTTTCCTCCCTCTAAAATTGAATGATTAAATTTATCGGATCTTCGAAATTGGAAATTTTTCAATTCGTTCTTATTTTGTTCATTCTTTGAAATCTATCTGGAATCTTTATAAAATTATAAGTCTTGCTGACATCTATTAGATCTATCCGAAATCTGCAAAATATTGTAAATCTTTGTAAAATCTTTATGGAAAAGCATTGCAATTTTGTTTAATTTTTGAAAAAACTTAGAAATCTTTTTAAACGATTTGAAGTGTTTCCTAATATTTGTAAAATTATTTAAATCTTTCTGAAGTCTTTCGGAAATCATTGAAATTTTTGAATCTTTATGAAACCTTCGTAAATCTTTGCGAAATATTAAAAATATTCGGTAGTATTTTTGAAACTATTGAAATCTTTAAAATCTTTGTGAGATCATTAGAAAATCATTGAAATCTTTGTTCAATCTTTAAAATGTATCTGAAATCTTTTGTGAAATAATACAAGTCTTCGTAAAATCCTTGAAATCGGAAATCTTTTAGAAATCTTTTCTATCTTTGTGAAATCTTAGAGAAATCATTGAAATCTTCTAAATCTTAGTGAAATATTTGGGTATTATTTACAAAACATTAGGGTAATATTCGGTAATATTTAAGAAATTATTTAAATCTTCGTTCAATCTTTGAAGTCTATCTGACATCCTTGTGAATTAATAAAAGTCTCTGTGAAATCCTTGAAATATATCTGAAATATTTGCGAAATATTTTAAATCTTTGTGAAATCTTTTCGAAATCATTGAAATCATTTGTAAAATTATTTAAATCTTCGTAAAATATTTAAAAAACTATTGAAGCCTTTCTAAAGATTTTTAAATATATCCAAAATCTTTCAAATCTTTGTGAAGTAATAGAAGTCTTTGTGAAATCTTTGAAATCTTTGCGAAATTATTGAAATCTTTGCGAATTCTCTAAAAATCTTTTCTTAATATTTTTAATCATTGTGAAATCTTTGAGAAATTAATGGAATCTTTTGAATCTTTGTGAAATCTTTTGGAATTGTTTTAAAATCTTTTCAAAATATTTGAAATATTCATTGACATTTGTGAAATTATTGAAAGTTTTTCAAAATATTTTTAATATTTGCGAAATATTTGAATGACTCGGTAATATTTATGAAATTATTGAAATCTTTGAGATATATTTGAGAAATGATGAAGTCTTTTTCAAGTCTTTTAAACATATCCGAAATATTTTAAATCTTTGTGAGATCATTAGAAAATCATCGAAATCTTCATTAAATCTTTGAAATCTATCGGAAATCTGTGCGAAATATTTTTAATCTCTGTGAAATTATTGAAATCTTTGTGAAATACTTGAGATATGATTGAAGTCTTCATCAAGTCTTTTCAATATATTCGAAATATTTAAAATCTTTGTAAGATTATTAGGAAATAATATAGATCTTTATTAAATCTTTGAAATCTGAAATCACTGTGAAATAATAGAAGTCTCTGTGAAATCTTTGATGTCCTTGAGAAATCATTGTGAAGTCTTTCGGATATAATTGAAATTTGTTGAATCTTTATGACATCCTTGCGAAATATTAGAAATTGGAAATCTTTGAATCATTTGTGAGATCATTAGAAAGAAATTAAAATCTTTATTTAGTCTTTGAAATCTATCTGAAATCTTTATGAAATAATACAAGTCTTGGTGAAATATTTTAAATCTTTGAGAAATCATTGAAATCTTTTTGAAATCTTTGTTAATGCTCTAAAAATATTTTGGAAATAATTGAAATCTTTGTGAAGTAATTATCAAATTATTGAAATTTTTATTCAATTTTTGAAATCTTTGTGAAATAATAGAATTCTTTGTGCTGCATCATTTGAAAATGTTTAATTTTTAACGACTTAGTTTCAAGATCATAATTTAAGAATTCAGCAATTTTAAACGAACTTTTTGCTTGTTTATTTTTCTGCGACCCAAGTTTAAATACATTAATTCGTAAAGTTTCTTATTAGGGGCCATTCACAAAATATGTAATACATTTTTCGGGAACTTGAAATACCCTCCCACCTCTTGCGTGATTCTTTTTTGATTTTTCTTATAATTTATAATTAACAATTTTAAACAATAGTTTTGAATTTGCAATTCTAAAATATTTTGATTTTTGAGGCATTGTACCTAAAGTTGTTTTGCTTCAAAAGCTTAGATTCCATATTATTTGTTTCAAATTTTCTCAATCAGGAACGTTATACATAATCATTAATGTATAATTTTTATGTTAATGATATTTTTTAGATAAAAAACTCATAATGAGCAGTTTTTAACCATTTGAAACAAGATAAAATTGAATGTATCTTGTTCAGTTTTTTAAGTTTCTAATTTCAAATTACAGAATTTTTTTCGGTTACTGTTATAAATTTGTACAATTTTAAGTGTTTAAATTTGAAGAACAGTAGATGGTAGTTTTAAGATAATGATCCATACATTAAATTACTTCTAATCTTCAATTTTGCGTTACTAAAAACTTGGTAAATTTATTGAGATTTTCGCTGCTAACAAGAAACTTTTCGCGTGCGTAGCACACAATTCATAATTACTAGTTTTTTATATGAAAGAACTCGGATTATTTATAGCCTGTTCCATCTGTGGGAATATTACCCTTGGGAACAGGCAATGATCTCTCCCGAGTTCTCGGTTGGGGAAAAGAACACGATTCTGACCTGGACCCAGGTGACATTTTGCAGCGGATTCAGATGGCTACCAAAGTAAATCTTGATAGGTACGTATTGAAATTCTTCTTTTTTCTCTTTATCAACTTTTACGAGTCAATCTTCTTCTTTTTTCAATTCTCCAGATGGAATGTCACCATAAGGCCTTCGGGAAGTAGTCTCGGCTTCATAGGATCTCAGCAGCATTTATTTATGTACAATTATTTGAGCATCGGCGTTGATGCTCAAGTGACTCTCAATTTTCACAGGACACGTGAAAGTCGCTTCTACCTCTTTAGTCATAGAATATTCAATAAGGTAGGATTTTCTATAAAGATTTATAAAAATATGAATCAGGATGGTGACTTTGAACATATTGCAGCTTCTATATCTCTGCTTTGGTACTCAACAAGCTGTTGAAAGAGAGTATAAAGATCTGGACAAGCGGATTGAAGTTTATATGGATGGAAAACGAGTTGAGTTGCCTTCAATCGAAAGTATCGTGATCTTAAACATTCCTTCCTGGGGTGCGGGGGTGGATCTCTGGGGAATGGGTCTTGAAGGTAAATATTATTATACGAAGGGTACATAATTTGAAAGAATATATAGAATTCAAAGGGTATTTTTAACGAATAAAAAAGAATCGAGTCAAGTCATAAGAAATCAAGTGAATTTAGAAGGAATTCAAGGGCAATTTTAAAGGAATTGAAAATAGTTTAAAGAATAAAAAATTGTGTGAATTCAGAAGAATTCAAGTAAATTTAAAATAAGTGAAAAAATAAACAAATATTATATTAAATTCAGAAGAATTTCCCTGAAATGGGGCTAAGCGTCGCGTGAAGGGGAAGTCGGCTGATCCCCAAATTTATTTTGATAACTAATGATCTTTTTTCTCTGAATAACAAATTTTTAAATTAGAAATTGTTTTTTTTTTCATAAATGTGAAGATTTATTTTAAATTTTGCTTGATGCAGTTTCACTGGGTACAACTAGTAAAGAGTGCATTTATATAATATTCTCAGTTTTAGAAATGTGGTTACGTAGTGTAAAAAATCTCGTAAAAAATTGCATTTGCCAAAGTTTATGGAAATTTGTGCAATGGTTCATATTCTTCAATACGCAAATAATATTGGTGCAAATTTCCACATGAATACAATATATTTTCGTTCTGCACAATCATTTTTGTGAAAATTTTCCCTTTCGTGTGGGAAAGCGACACACAGTATTTTATTATAAACCAAACAAAAAATTGTTGCTCTTGATAAATACTCCATTTAAGAGATTAAAAATAACTTTACAACATCCAAAAAGTAGAAAATCTATTAAATTATAAGTTTCTAAAAGTTTTTGTAACTTTATTTGCTTTAAAATTGTTAGAAAACTGATGAGTGATACTTCTGTAAAATTTTACTTCGAAGTTTTTTTCTTTAATCTTTTTTATGAGTGAGTGACTGAGTTCCACATTGTGGGGTAAAGTCGCTTATACTTAAAGGGATGATAATTAGTTGTTTGCACTTTATTGTAAAGAAAAAAAAACGAGCCGCTTAGCCCCATTTTACGGTAATGAAAATTCAAGAAGCATTTAAGGAAATTGACGAGAATTCAAGAGATCAAAAGAATTACAAAAAAGTTCAGGAGAATTAAAAATAATTCAAAGAATGAATATAATTTCAATTGAATTCAGTAGAATCGAATTCAGAAGAATTCAAGTGACTGATTGATTTTCAAAATCACTTTAATATTTCCGAATTCATATACTTTTTCCCCTATTTTCATCTTTTCCTATTTCTTAAAGAGTTTGACTTTTTTCCCCTGTTTTAGAGAAACTTCCCTTTTTCTCGTTTTTCGCTTCAATGCGGACTGAATTGATAGAACCCAATAAGAAAATCTAAGTATTTTTGGTTAAAAACTAACTTTTTTATACGCCCGGTGCGTACGCGTCTGAACTTTGGTACAAACATTTTTCATGGTCTGAGGAATGTCTAATTGTAGAAAAATGTTATACTTCCTTTTCAGCTTTTCGATATTTATGCAAAATAATAATTCTAAGCATATGATGTGAATAGTAAGGTCTGTTCAATGACCTTATTTCCCTTTCCATTATTAAGAATCTGGGCATATCTGTGCACCTTATTTTTCCTCAGCATAACAAGTAAACACTGTCGAACAATATTTGTTAATACTAGAGGATTTGTTTAATTTAAATGCGGGTTTCTTAATAATAATATGTACTGGAATTTCGATGAGGTCTTTCCACGCGAATCTAAGATGTTATAAGTAATTGTTTATGATGGAGTCGGTGCAGGTAATACAGTTTTAAAATGTAAAATATTTTTTATTGAATTTTCTAAAGGTTGCGTGATATAGAAGTTCGATAGCAATTTTATAATTGAAGTTTAAAACTTTATACTTGGTAGGTTAAAATGTCTTGAAACTTTCGAAAAGAAGAGATCAATAATAAAAATCCTTTATAAAAACCTACTTTTCAAGAATTTCATTGTTCAAAATGTTTAAATAAAAACGTTTTTTGTTTAAAAGCCGGAAAAAACGCAATGCCACCTTTTTCATAAAACTTACTTTATTCATCCATTGATGTTTGTTTATATGTAATAGGAGAATGTTAATAAAAAATCTAAGGCAGCTAAAAAGGTAATCAAATTTCGTAATAAAAATTCAATTAATCAAATTCGACGAAAAAATACTTACAAATACAAATAAGAAATTCAAATGAGAAAAAAGTATATTAAAACAAAAATTTTTTTGTTTAAATAATAAATAAGTTCAAAGTTTCAAAAAATATATTAAAAAATTCGAAACTTTGAAAAAACTCTCGGTTATGCGTGATCTTCACATATCGTGAACAAAAAATTTGTATAAAAAAATATAACTAAATAAGTTATAAAAAACGACGTTTTCTCTTTCTTTCCCTGGACATTGGTTCAATTCTGAAAATGTTTGCTTGGTAATTTATTTATTCATTCCTGCATAGCTAATTATTTTCAATGTTCGTTTTGCATCTAATTTGCTTTTGTAATGGTATCGTAAAAATTGGGGAGTTTTCAGCATTATTATTTACAATTTTTTAGAATCATCAATTTTTTAATTACAAGGAATTTTAATAATATGTAAATTTTTTTGTTAAAAAGTCTACTATTATATTTTTGGTAAGGAATTCATTTTTTTAAATTTAAGATTCTACTATTTGTTTGAAAATTTAATAATTTTGTTGAAGGTGTGATTATTTTGTTAAAAAGTCATCCTTCTTGGTCAGAAATTCAACTATTTGGTTGGAAGTTGAACTATTTTGTTGAAAATGCATTTTGCTGGTCGAAGATTAACCTTTCCGATTACAAATTTACTTATTTTGTAGAAAATTCGTTTCATTTTTGGTTGATAATTAATTTATTTTACTGAAAATTTAACTATTTCATTTTTGGTTGAAAATATATCTTTTCTAATTTGAAAGTCAACGGTTTTTTATTTAAAAACTCATACATTTTTTTTCAATTCAAGTGTTCTTGAATTTCTTGAATTTCTTGAATCTTTTTGGTTAAAAATTTATCCTTTTTGTTTAAAAATCCATCTTTTTTTATTGAAAATTAATATTGTTTGTCGAAAATTCAACTACGTGTATTTTGTTAAAAATTCGTCTTTTCTGCTTGAATATTGAAATATTAATGCAGTTGAAAATTCATATTTTTGGTGGAAAATTAATTTCTTTTTAAATCCGTCTATTTTAAATAGATCGTTGATCATGTTTGTTTAAAACTCATTTTTTGTTGAGGATTCAACTATTTTGTTTAAAATTCGTCTTTTTGGTTGAATTAAACTGATTGGGAATTCTTTTATTATCATTGAACAGTATTTTTTAAACTGAAAATTTAACTGTTCCTCTTTTTGTTGAAAACGTATCTTCTTTGGTTGAAAAAGCAACTATATGATTAAAAATTCTTGTATTTTTTTGAAAATTCGCCTTTTTTGGAAAATTAATCTTCTTGGTTGAAAATTTATGTGCGTGACTTAAAAATACATTTTTCTGCTTTGAAAATAAGCTGTCTTCTTGAAAATTCAATATTTTTCGTTGTAAATTCAACTGTATTCTAAAAAATTCCTCTTTTTCGCTTGAAAAGTCAAGAATATGGTTAATAATTCAACTATTTTGTCAGAAATGTAATTATTTTGTTAAAAATCAACGCGTTTCTTAAATTCATCTTTCTTGGTTGAAAATTTAACTTTTTTATTGAAAGTTTGTCTTCAAAAAAATTTGTTTTTGGCTTAAAAATGTAACTATTTGGTTAAATGTTCAACTATTTTGTTGTAAATTGGTTTCGTTTGCTTGAAAGTTTAACTATTTTATTGTTAATGCATCTGTTTGTTTAAAAACTATTTTTTTCTTGTCGAAAATCCTCTTTTTGGGAACAGAATTGAAGGGCCACACTGCATACAATGCCTACAGTGTCCCTGTAGAAGATTTTGGTCCTGTTCGACCCGAAAGTAGACCTAGGGAAAAAATCAGTGTATACAGGCGCTCTTTTGCGATTCAATAGAAGCCTTTGAGCAGGGCTTTCTCATACATGTTTATTTTTTTTAAAGTGCTCTTTTTGCGATTTAGCAGAGCTAACCAATAGCACAAAAGTACTTTTTTTATTGAAAAAGAAAACAGTTACTAATTTTTCATGTATAATAATCAGAGTTTATGGGGATACGATGTTCCTTTGACAAAGGTTTTCTTGGAGAAGGATACTTCTTTCAGGATGTTCGTTTCATGGAACGACAAAGTCTAACCATAAAATTCGGGTTTCGGCACTTACGTTTGTATGTAGTGTGCCCCTTCAATTAATCTTTTTTGGTACAAAATTAATCTTCATTTCTTGAAAATTCAAGTATTTTGCTGAAAATGCAATATATTTTGACTTGAACTTTATTTTATTTTAAATAATTTATTCCCTTATTATTAGTCTATTTTCTTAAAAACTCGCCCTATTTCCTCTGTTTTGAGGAAATTTTTGGTACTGAACTTAGTACAAACTCAAAAAACGTAAAATAAAATGTAAAATCCGGTCGTAAAAAGTAGGGGGTGGGGGGCTAAAATATATTTAAATTAGAAACTTTGTTTATAGATGTTTCCTTACTGACTTCTTACTTATCAATAATTATTTAGTTTCAAGTAAATTCAGATTTTCAAAAAAATCATTTAAAATGTAGCAGGAATTATTTAAGACCAAAGAAGTCAAGTTTTTATTTGTCTAAAGAAATTAATCTAAATTCAGGATACCTTCGAAAGACTTTAATGAAATTTAAGGGTATGAAAGACTTATTCTACGAATTCTAAAAATTCAAAAGATTCTAATGAATTAAAGGCAATTCAAAGAACTGAAATGAGTTTAAAAATATTCAGAAACTTCAGAAAAAACAGCAGTGTTTAACCCTTGGATTTAAACTATTTTAAGTATTAATCGTAGTAATGGTAATCGCAAGCAGTAAAAGTAAGTAATCTGAAACTGTAATTCTCTTAAGATGAATTTCAAATAAAATTCCTAATAGTTTCAAATATTTTAACTTATGGTCACTATAAGATTTGTACATAAACTGAAGAACATCTTTCGGAATTATAGAAATGATAAAAAAGTTTCACAAAGCCGCGCGAATCTATATTCTTTGTTTTAATCCTAATTTATAGATGATAGTGATGTTGGAAAGCAGCGTATAGATGATGGCAAATTGGAAGTTGTCGCACTTTTCTCATCATTCCATATCGCCCAGTTACAAGTTGGTTTGTCTCAACCTCATCGACTTGGCCAGGCCAATAATGTCAAGGTAAAAATATCACTTTTTTCTTAATGGTATTGTTTATACATTTTTTTCTCAAACTAGAAAACCTTGAACCTTTTATGTTTCAAAAACAAACTATTTATGATTTTAAAATGTTGAGTGTGGATTCTTCCTCAACTCTTTCGACTTTAATTTGCTTTCATATTATTGCACTTTACTAAATACGCTTATCTTTTAATCCTTCAAACAATAAATTAAATAATCATTTTTTTCAGATAAGACTTGTTGAATCTTGTGCCATGCAAGTTGATGGCGAGCCTTGGTTTCAACATCCTTGCGAATTTAATGTAACTTATTGTAATCAGGCCTCAATGCTGAAGAATTCCATTTAGTGATAAGTTAAAAATCTCACTGTCTTTAATATATAAGAAACGCTCGTACCTCTTACTAAATAGTTAATACAGAGATTGCTTTTATAAATGTTGATACCAGTGTTGAAACTCAATTCTATAAGAATTAATTAACTCCAGAAAACTTACAACTATCTGCACTTTAGACACTTATCTCTTAACTAATTTATCTGATCAACTTGTTTTTTATAATATGTACATGGCGACACATGCAGAGAACCTCAATTTTTTAAAAAGATACTTAGAATAACCATAATTATTTGGATTACAGCACAGATTTCTTATTTAATAGGGGATTGATAATTAAGTTCTAGTCACTTCGCATTTTAATTGTATTAATGTTGTAAAATATTATGAATTATATAGTTTCTACTCATATTTTTAAACGATTGATGATTCATTAGCCAGTTACTGTTTTCTTACTTAAGTAGGTAGTTTAGGTTTAAAATAGAATTTGTGGTGTGTTTTTATGAAAATATTAATCCTTAATTGAGTTGAAATTTTAAATTAAGATTGAAAAACAAAATTATGAAGATTCGCACCTTAAAGCAAAGTTCACTTTGATGTTCCGTCAACATAAAAATATAAAAATGGACGTGATACAATAGAAAATTAGAGTGAATTAAACATTTTTAGACAAAAATTATCTGACACGTTTAAAATTAAATTTCAAGAACGTAATATTTAAACGATGACAGACCGACAAATTGAGATTCTCGCTTTTCTCGTGACGCTTTGGTTAATGCATGAAATTTCAAGGGTTAAGAATCTTATAAAATAATACGTCAGAAGGTATGATTTAAAACTAATATTCTTATCCTGCGAATACCAATTTATTATAAAACTACTTTTTGTTGACAACATTAAAACGTACAATTTATACTAACGAGAAGCACACAATAATCATACATGCACAAAATCGGAACATTTTTCCATGATAATAAATTAGATCGATCCAAGATTCTCAAGAGTAATACTATATACAATGTGGTTTTCGTATTTGTTCGTTATGATGAAACAAACACTACTGACTATTTAAAATGTTCTAAAAAGCTTTCGAAATATTTTCTACTTTACAAAACTGAATTCTCGAAAATCCTAATATTTTATTTTTCGGATCAAGTCATAATTCAAAGTCTTTCTTGTAGAAAATTTGTGTATCTTAGAAATTTTTCAACAGCATTCGTTACATCTTTATAAAATAGAAAATAATAAAAATAATCTAATCCCATAGAATGTCCTTAAAGAGTTTCCATGGGAATTTATCACCAGCGAAGTTCATTCATTTTTCATTCATGACACTAATCTCTGACATAATCTCATGGATAATTAATCCTTTACGAGTATCAACGTCAGCGAATATTCGAAGACTATTAAGAGGAAGAGAGAAAGTTCGCTCTGGTTTCGTGGTTGGCTTTATATCCCTCTTTAGAAGGATTCCTTTCGAAAACTAAAACCAAACTGATCACACTTATACCGCAAGATTTTTGCTAGCTCTGGTGGACCACAATAAAATACCGTCACCTTTCCCTTTTTTCGATCCTGAAGCTGTTTGAAGACCTTGTCCCAGTTTGGACGCCCCGCATTGGTCCTAGTCTTCAGTCCAGTAATGAGATCCCTTTTTTCCTGGGCGCAAAAAGAGTTAACGAGGTGAGAGATTTCAGACAACAAAGAATAATGTTCACAAAAAGGGAGAAAAGGCAAATATTGCACATATCTTCAGGGGAGGTCGTCAAGATCTTTCTGGTACTTTTTTTCTTCTCTTAATTGGCTTTCAAAGTATACAGCCGTGTGAAAAGTAAATGGTCCCTTGGAATTTTAATGGCGGGTTCAGTACCGGAATTTTTCATATTTTTTAAATTAATTTTTTAAGGATAAAATTTTTAATTTCAGATAATATAAGTACTAGAAATTTATTTCTTAAATTTCTGAGTTTTCCCAAAATTTATATTAATAGTTTTTCCTAAGAATCAACCCCAGAATGAGAAATTGACATTTTGTGCTGTTGTCGTTTACCATAACTTCTTCCACTTTTTTTTTTTAAATCTCAATTTAGTGTCAAATAAAAAATTTATACTAATTTGTAAATTAAATTTGCATTATTCAAACCATAGTTATTGTTGTTAATCTTTGTATATTTCAACACAAAATAGCTAAAAAAATCATACTTCTCTCTAAAATGTTAAATTAATTCAGCTATAGCCTGATATTATATAAGCTCATCAAGATAATGCTATTAATAAAAAATTTGGTTTAAGAAAATAATACTGTTTTACAGAATACTACTTTCTTATGTTAATAGATATAATGTTCTCACGATGATTCATTATAATAAATAAAGGTGTTCCGGGTTTCAAACGTGTGCAAAACTATTTTGAAATCCGAAACACCTCCTTTTGTTACTTTTTATTTTATAACACCTTCTCTAAAAGTTAAGCATTATGTTAATACTTAATTGCTTCAGTAGTTAAAAACGTTTTGAAGCAATATTTATGAATAATATAAACAAATAAGGTGACTTCATATTCATTACCAATAAAAAAAAATTACACCTGGTAGGGAATAAATTAAAATTAATCTGAATTAAAGTAGATTTACATTAAAATTTTTAAACAAATTAAAATAAATAAATAATTAATAAATTTTAAAAATTAAGAAAAAGTATGTATATTTGATCTTTTTTTTATTGGCAGATATATTATAATTGAATGATTATGATTGTTTAAACAATGTATAAACAACTTGGTTAATTGGATTCTTTATATTTATAAAAGAACAAATGATTATTTGAACAATACAAAAATACTGTACAGCTAATGTAAACTTTAAGTTTTTTCTAATTAATTACTATATAATATTATATACTACATAATACGAAAATTTTTAATTAATTTTTAAACAACTGTCCATTTTTCGGGAAACTTGCTTGACCTGCTTTTCTTCCTTTTTGTAAAAAAATACCACTATAAAGTTTCTTTTCTTGTTAAAAAATTGTTTAAAGGTTCCGCTGGGCTGTTTTAGATCTGAACATAAAATTTCTTATGTTTCAAATTGAAAAAGAAATACAGATTTAAAGTTAAACATATTTTCTACGCTTAAAAGTATTTGTTCTTTATTGGGAAATAAACCTTTAAAAATGAAGATATTATAAGACTTGGAATACAAAAATTGGTAATTTCATTACAATATTTATGGCGTGAAATTGAACCTAAACATTTTTTTTCGTGGAATACAATGCACAGGATCTATTCTAAAGTATAAATTGAATATTTTTTATTAGGAATAAATTAAAAACATTTATACCGGTTAAAAAGAAATCTTGAATTTCGAAATACCCAAAAAATACATATTTTTACAGTTTAAAGATGCTTATAGTACTTCAAAATGAATCTTTACCTATCATTTTATATTAAGTCTTATTTTCAGGAATAATTAATTCAATGAAATCGATAAGTAAGCCAACAACCAAAACTAATAAAAAGTACAATTGCACTGATACCAACCTTAATTACTAGTTCATATTTTTTGCATGTAAATGATAAGAAATCCCGTGCATGTTATTTCTGGAAAATAAATTTTTAGGGGCCGTTTCAAACCATTTCTTGTAATCACGCAGGAATACTTATTATAATGAAAGTACAAATTCTCGTATTCTAGGCTTGATAATATTTCCAAATCTTTTTTATTTCAGCAAAGGCGTCTGCACAAGACAAAATCTAGCCGTAATTGGTCCAAGTCTTTCAGGGAAATTTCCTCTAATTTCATACACTAAAACATAAATTAATCTTAGTAGAATCAACCGAGACCATTTTCAATGTATTTTATGCGGGGCTCTTTAGGGCTTCTTCCCCATTGAATAAAAAGTACCTTCTAGGGATGAAATACATTTTTTGGATTTGAAAAAATTTTTAATTAAGAAAATTTATTTTGAAACGTAAAACGGCCTTACTGACATCTCTCAATTTGTTGTAATTAAAGGGAATTAATGGCAGTATTTTTTTCAAAAAAGGAAGAAATTTATGGGGTCGCGTTTGAAAAATTTCAACACACATTTTTTTGGACACCCTAATGTAAGTGAATTAAAATGAATTTAATGTTAAAATTGAGTTAAAATAAAAAACAACTAAAGTCAAGGTGTATTAAATTTATTTCAATTAAAATAAATTCAGCTGAATTTAATTGAATTTAATTTAACTAAAACAAATTCAGCGGGATCATATTACTTTTTAATACCAAAGAAAACTTTATAGGTAAATTGTTTAAAAAGAAATAGTCTTAAATTCATTCTTCTAAGGATGTGGGTTTAGTTCTTCATAAAAATTAAATTAAAACGTAATGAAAAAAATGTTATCATAAAATTAAATTTACGTAGATTTAAATGAGTGAACTTTGATGTGCAAATATTTTTCAGGTATGCAAAATAATATCTCTCTTTGGAAAATTGAAATAATGCTTACTTTTTCGTGTAAGAGATCCATGGCGAGTTGTAGCCCAACAGCTTTCATGTCATTTTTCTGTAATGCACTTGTGATGTACATGTGCATTTCAAGAAATCGTTCCATCGTAGCTCCAAGTTCGGCTTGCTCTATTTCTAGCTGGGAAAGCAAGTTAACAAACCATTCGAACGAGTGTTGATCTCGATTAATCCAAAAGAAATCCACCTTTGGGCAAAACATAGAATTACTCTAACGCAATATGATGTTGACCTTCTTAAAAAATCACAAGAAATAAGAAAATTCTGATACCGATAAGATAGTAAAATAGAAGGTTACTTTCCTAATTTCATCCCCTACAAAAGATGTCCATTCATCTATTTTTTCATTTAATTCTGAAGACAAATATAAAAGAAAGTAGACGAATCTTTTAGGAAATTTTAATTGCTTTCAGTTACCTTCAACCGGGATTAAATGAGCCTGTTTTGTCAGCTCTGACTTTGGGGTAGTTATACAAACATTGTTGCTTAATTTACAATCAAACAAAAAATGTTCTTTAGTCGAAAAATATTGTATATAATGGACTTTTCTGTACATCAACTATTAGAAATTCGGAGACAATTGATCTCTTATGTTAAAGAGCGAAAAAAAGTTTATTTTGTGTCATCATTACCCCAGTTGACGGCAATCTCCAAAAGTTTGAATTAGATTTGCTGTTAGAAATAATGCTGGACTTGCTGATGCAATACTAATTTTTCAATCTGTCTTTCTTGGATTAAAAAGGTTGATCTACTTGAAACTTTTGGATTGGACTAGATATTTTGCACTCTTGTAAAAACTTGCTTTTAGAAATAAACAGTAGGAACTGAAAAGGATATAATATTGTGACATGACACACGAGTTGGTATTTATAACCTGACATTCTGATCACGGAAAAAATCTTGCAGATCTTGAGATATATTTATTTATGATACTGATTGCAATGTAATACAAAAAGGTGTGGTGAATTTAATTTGCCTTTGACAAAATGTGCATGATTTCTAGACAAAGTTTAATAATTAGATATTTTTGAACCTCTTGTTTCTATATGCTTACGAATTTCAAAAGTTTGAATATACTTAAGGTCTCCTTCAAACGATGCTTGATTTTGTTATATCCTCAACTTTGGATTTATTAAATTAGCCACTTTTCAAAATATAAAACAAGACCTAAGATTGTAAAAAAATAAGTGGGTAGCGAATTTCATGCACAATTGCAAATGCATACGAAAAAAATAGTATAGGAAAATAATGATTTTTCTGTGAATGAACTTCCCATAATTCTATCACGATTATAGAAAATTTATTCTATAAAATTATTGAACATAAAATTATTATAGGTTAATTAGCATTGGAATAAGTAATACAAAAAATGGAAGGAATTAATGTAAAAAGTGGAGAAACTATAAAGAAACGATTTATTGTAGACAGCAAAAATAAACTTTAAACTGCACAAATCTGTGAATCCCCTTGATATCTTTAACGTTGTTGGAAATTATTTTATTGAAACTCTGGGATATGTATACCAAATTTTAAATTCTGCACGCAGTAAATTAATTAAATCAAACTAAAATCCACATAAATTCTTTGAAATCTTTGTAACCCTCTTTGAAATGTTTGAAATAGTTACAAATCTATAGAAATTATTTGCAACTTTTAAAATAAAATAATTTAAATGTATTCCCTAAAGTTCTCTAGACATGCTTTAAAATCTATTGCAAGTCGTAAAATTTCCTAAAATCTTTGAAATACTTAAGTTCTTATCAAATCTCTCAAATATTGTGAAATTTTATCAAATCACTAAGTCTTTCAAAACCCTCTAAAATCCTTTGTCATCCCTTGAGATTTTTTAAATCTCTCAACATTCTTTGGACTTTTTTAACATAAGCTGAAAACTCTAAAATACAATAAAATCTTTGGAAATCCTAATAATGCATTGCAATAAGTAGACATCTTATAAAACTTTATTTCCATTTGACTTTTTTTTGCAAAATTCTATAGAAATCCGCTAAAATGGAACTTAAAATCTTCGCAAATCATACCAAGTTTTTGAAATTCTTTGAAATTTTCTGGAGTCTGTCGAAATAGTCTAAAATATAAAAAAAAATTCATTATCTCCTACATTCTTTCAAATAATAATTAGAGGTCCTATAAAACTTCTTAAATTATGTAATTTTTTTTTAAATTTCTTGAAATCTTTGGAAATCACACAAAATTCGTTGGCATTCCTTCAATATTTTTAAATCTTATCAAATCATTTGGAATCTTCGCAAATTACAATCGATAACATCTTTTAAATATTTTTAAGTTACTTTACATTCCTTGAAATGGTTGAGGTTCATATAGGAATCCTTTGAAATGATTTTATTACCCAGAATGCTCTACAAATTCTTTAAAATTCCTTAAAATCCACTGAAGTTTTTGGAAATTTTAACATTCCATTAAAATAAGTTGAAATCATTTTAAATCCCTTCAAGATAAATTAAAGTAAACTTGAGCTTTAAAGTTTGACAAAAAATACTATTCATATCCGTAGAGATTCACTATCTTTAAATCTTTTGAAATTGCTTGAAATACCTTTAAATCCCTTGATATATGTAGTTAAAAAAACAATTTTATCGAGTTGAAACGTCAAAAAAAGTTCTCTATAAAGCTCTATAAATTCATTAAAATAAAATAAATTCATTACAACCTGGAAAATTCTTTGAAACAATCGGAGATCCTATCAATTTCCTTGAATATGGTGAAATTCATTTAAATATCTTTAAATCTTTGAGAGTTCTTTGTTAATCCTCATTTTTTGTTGTAATCCTTTAAAAATTTTTGGAATCTTTTTATATACCTTGAAATCTTGAAAAACATTTGAAATTTTTTAAGTTCCTTCGTAGCCCTTGAAATGAATAGAAATTCATTTGATGAAAATCATTATGGGCCTATATTGATTTTCCTAAAATATTTTTGCGTAATGGTGTAACGAAAATAACAATGATTTACAAACCCGTTGAACAGATTTAATACTCTCGAAAAACTGTTCAACCAAAAAATGTACAAAAAATTGTAATGTAGAGTAAGTTGGGAGGCCGGGCCTGGAGGCCTCCATGCAATTTCAGACTTATTACAGAGCAATCTCAAACTTGTGCATTTAATAAATTCTGAAAAAACTGGATTTATTGAATGCAATTTCAAATCAGAATATAAGAATGTTGAATGGTGTAGTAGTCATTTTTAAAGTCTACTGTTTGGAATGTTTTTACAGGTCAATAAAAATGATTGCCAGACGAACAGGAAACCACTTAAGATACGGTCAAATCAATGGATTATGGCTTATTATATATGAATAGTGTGACCTTTGCTTGTTAATTTTCTTCCATTAACGAGAAATACCTGCTACCTACACTTACTCTAGATGAGAATTTAGTTTGTTCTTTTACCTTCCGCAGGTGCATAACCGTAGGCGGTATTTCGCTTCCCCACGAAAAGGAACATTTTGGGCACGTGTGTCTCGCTTTCCAGTATCGGTGCATGATTGACTGGAGGATTGAAGCGAACGGAGTGACCCCGATGCCTGTAGCTATCAATACTGCATGCTGGGCCTGGAATATGTGACTGGAAGGGGCTCCATAGGGACCATCTAGGTATATCTAGAAAACAATTAAGTTTATCAAAAAAAGTCCAATTTCTCGAGATAAAGGGAACATTTCTATTTTAAATTGACAAAAAAAAAAGTTTGTATCAAATTTCGTAAGAGTGATAAATTGAACCCTCGAATTAAATAATTAATCCGACGCTCGAAAACGCTAAAAGTGTGGATCTCATATACATAGAAATGTTCAAATTCGCAATTTTTTTCGATGTACAAACTTGTATAGAGTAACAAGCTGGAACTTTTTTTTGTTTACGCTTTTTTCTCCGATTATAAGTTTTAATGATAAAAATTAAAAACTGACAAAAAAATTTTCAGAAAATCAATGAGTGATTAAAACATGAATCGTCATACCTCGGTCAAATCTTATTGAAACTGTTCGAAATTAAATACAAATACAAAGTATACTCTAGAGATGCCTACAAAACAAGAGTAAAGTTGGAAATTACCTTTTGTTTAATGATATTTAATTTGAATTTACGGCCGGTCAGTAATCACGATTTTTTAGTTTCGCCGACAAAAATTATCGATGGTACTTCAGATTTGAAATAACTTCCAGCGCGAAAGTTATTCAGTATAATTAAAAGAAGATTTTTAGGTCGAATTAATTACTAATCACTCAACATTTTTTTTTTTAAATTATGAGTACTTGAATTTAAAAAATTTAGAACGTGAATTATTAAAAAATGGTCAAAACTTTTATTAAAACTGAGATATTTTTTAATATAATATATTTAGTTAAGTTTGTTCTTGAATTTAATAGAACTCCTCGTATTCTTTCGGAATCCACTGGAAAATTAAAAAAAATGATTAAAATTGACGAAATTGTGGCGGTTACACTTTTTCACTATATATTCACTTTTTCCTATCTCACGTTATTTTCGAGATATTTACAATAATATGTATAAAACCCCTTGAGATCCATTTTTTTTATCGACAACACAATTTTATAGTGTGCTGAAAACCCAAAAAGGATTTTATGGCTCAATAAAATTGTATCACTGATCAAAATAAATTTCAAAGGATGTTATCCACATTTTCGTAAAAAGTTTGCAAAATTTCTTAAGATAGAAAAAGTATTAATACACATTTTTCTAGAATTTTTTAGAAGTATGTTTTATCAATAAATTCACTTTGAATATTTTCAGAGAAATTTCCACCATTTTGTCCATTTTAAACGTTTTTCAAGTTTTCCAATGAATTTCAAAGGAAGATGAGAAATTGTATCAGAATCAGGAAGAAAAAGACGGGTACTATGGACATATGTACTACTCACTGAAAAGGATTAGCGTTAAGAAAACAATCGTTAAAGCGTCACGTATTATTTTAAAAATATATATTTCCGTCAATTTTTAATTAATCTATATAAAACTTTCTCGAAAGCTTCATTTAGCTATATAACATAACTTTTTCGCTCGAGGTTGTTTCAAATCTGAAGTTCCCTTAATACTTCTTGTCGGCGAAACTATAAAAACTTGGTTAATGACCGGCCTTAAATTGCAATTAATGATCATTAAAAAAGGGCCATGAAAAACTCTTGTTTTGTTTTGTAAGCATCTCTAAGGTACTCTTTGTATGCTTTGTATCACTTGTTGATTTTCAGGCGAAAGTTTTAGTTTTAGTTTTTAATTTTTATCATTAAAAATAATCATTAGACAAAAAATTTAAATAAAAAAAAAGTTCCAAATTCTCACTCGATTATACAAGCGTCGATTTAAAAAAATTGATTTTGCGCATTTGAAATTTCCAGTTTAGTGGGATACGGAGGCGTCTGCTTTTAGCGTTTTCGAGCATCGGGACAGTGATTGAATCCGACAGCTAAATTGATGCTTTCTGAAGTTTTGCATTATTCAGACAAAATTTTTTGAAACTTGTAATATCCAATTTGATTTAAGCCAGAGCAAATTGAATTAAAGTAAAAAAAGTAAGAAGAAATTCACTTAATCCAAACAAGTACACATGCGAATACTTCCATTCAAAATGACAAATAAAAATAAAAAAGTTTTTTATTTGGATTAAAAAAATAATGTTTTTTTTTAAATTTTTTAAAAATTTATTATAAGAATCTGTCGTTAAATTTCAAATTTAAAGAGTAGAAATTTGAATGTAATTTCTTTCTGAAAAAATCGGATTTTTCTCGGCTTTGATTCTAGTTTCACTTCTTTCCTCATAAACAATAAGACAAAATAATGACAATATCACTGAATTTGGGTTCACGTTACGAGGGACACGGGGGTACAAAACTCGTCCAAAACATCATTACGTACGCTACAGATAAACAATATCCCTAGGATTTACTGTGCTATATATGGACGGTCAAGAGAACAAAAAACACAATTTTTATTAAGAAAACGGTCATAAAGGTTCTATGTGCGTTAAACGTTTTTTGTAATCAAACGACATTTTTTTCGACAATTCGAATTTTCTTAATTTTATGGCAAATAATGCAAGATATAAATAATGGTCTATAAAGCTTTTTTATGACACTTTGGTACTAAAATTTGAGTTTTCAATTGAATTATTTCGTGAAAGCTTTTTTATTTTGTGGAATTTTAAACTTTAATTATTGTGTTAACAGTTGAAAACTAGTTTGCTCAATTTTCAACCAATTCTAGCAACCCTCCACAATCTTTTTTGATTTTTTTAAATAAAACTGAATTAAATATTACCTCGAGGGGTTTTCCAACTGGGTAATCTATAGCAGACTGACATGGAAATTCTCCATATTTTTCCATAAAGTTTTTTGCTTTAGTTTCTTTTTCGGGTGTTTTTCCTACTCGACCTTCCTCTGCAGCAGCTTCTGGCAAAGCTAAAGGGCTGGGAGGTGATGTTTTCACAGTTTCGGTTACAGAAGGAGCTTAAAAATACAAGATTCTGTTTAAAAAATAATATTCAAGAAAAGAATACCACATTAAAAATTATAATGAATAATAATATCATAATATAGATTAATGGAATAATGGATGGTGAAAAAGATAAAGTCAGAGAAGATCGCAAGAAAAGAATGGAAAAGATAATATTTAAAAAGTATCTATTTCGCAACACTAGATTCATTAATAATTAATATTCAGGATTATTCGCAAATTAACAAAGGTAAGCCTTTGTTAATTTTGTGGGTTCTAATTAGTGGGTTCTTAAATAAAAAAAATAAAATAAATTCATCTTTAATAGGTAATAGGCACTTGAACTTCCGCCTAAATAATAAAACGGCTATAAGATTCTTTTGATGATTTTAAGTTGTACCGGATTAAATCAAGAATAGTAGATACTTACTTGCATTGCTCGATGGATCTTGATAATCACAATTTTCTAAGCATGGTGTCTTAAATGCAATGATAGTCGGTTTTGTCCTCATATAACGAAAACTTTGAGCAAGTGATTTATTCTGTGGACTCAAATAAGCAATTCCCAAAGACTTTAGTCTTGCACGTCGAATTTGACACTCATCGAAACTTTTTTCGGACTCAGATCTCATGTAACTACGTAGACTGAAAAAAAACTATTCTTCTTGATCTAGAAACCTTATAGATTTAGATAAAAAATTTAATGAGAAATTAGAAGTTTCTACATAATAAAAAAGAATGAAAATTGTCTGGAATATAAAATTTAAATAATGGTAAGGAACTTGAGCGTAAGGTAAATGCATTTCTCAATTATTAATTAATTAACGGTCAATAAATAATGCACCTTCAAATAATTATGAGATATTAATGATATAAGTAAGACATTTATTATGAAATAATGAGCTAATTGGTCCAATACTGTAATTTTAGTTTGTATGATGTCGACTTAATTGGTCCGATTTTCAGCTTCTTAATGAGAAATTGAACTTACGCAAGAAGTCGTGCTCGTTTCTTGGTCTTGGTTTGCATGTCAGGCACAGAGTGCGATTTTTCGAGAGGCATTTTACTACTCATAAGTAATTCGTGCAATTTTCGTTCCCGAGGAGTCTTCTCCTGCATTTCTAAAAAATTTGATTTGAATAATTAAATTTCACATAGTAAAATTAATATTAATCTATAAACTAGAATATTATAATAATTAGTTAGTTTAATTTATTATTAGACGTGTATCAGACTTACTATCATCAGTAGAAAAAAATGTATTTGTCGAGTTGATGGTCGGGCTCGAAGTGGAAGTTTTATTTTCATCAGGAACGAAAAGAGGATTATCAAGTCCTCGAGGATCATCGAGAGATTCTAAGGAAATTTTTTTTTCACGAAGAGCTGCTCTTTTCTTTAAAGCACTTTGACACCTTGAAAAATATGAAGATAATTTAAATTTCATAGTTCTGGGTTTTTCATACTTTAAAAATTCAATTTCTTTTGTAGAAATATTTGTTTTAGGAGATTACTATGCATTTCAAGGGGAAAATGGAAAAATAACTTACGAGAGACGCCTTAGATTGCCACATCCGTCTGCAGGCAAAACGTTTCCATGATGAAGCTTTAGTTGCTCTTTTTCAAAATAAGAATAGAGACTATTTGTCCATTCACCCACTGCTCTAATATGAAGCCACATATAATCTAAAAAAGAGAATCATGGAAATATTATAATTGCAATTTCCGACATTGAATATGATAAAAAATGATAGATATTTTTGACGAAAGAAATCTTTTTGAACTCATTGAAAATGTCTCTATTCAAAAATTACAAAAAGAAAGTTTCAAGGTTTTTAATATATTTAGCGTAAAATGTTATCTGGAAAATGTTAAAAAATGTGATAATGGTACAATAAATACAGTTTTCTCCTCACAATGTGGTATAATTAACGCTTATAAAGCTATTTATTCATTAAGACCAGTAATATCAACAATAGGCTTCCCACTGGAGAATTAGAATTAATTAGCAACATCATCGAAAAATCAATAGAAGTTTGGGAATATTCCATGAAAAATAGTGCAGATTTCCTAAAACTCTTTGAAGGAATCACGATTCCACAAACTCACATTCTAGCTTTACTTAATGTAATCGCGATGTTTGTTAACATTTCGCTTAAGAAAGCAAAAAAAATATATTGTATCAAAAATGCAATGAAGCAGTTGATTTCACTCGATTTATTTTCAACTTGACGGGAAGATTTGTAAACAACAATTTAAACACCAATAGGGTCAGTTCTCTCACCTGCTTGGGCGAAAATAGTAATGTAAAATTTAGAGAATACCGTTTAACAAAAAATGAAACATCTGGTTAATGATAATTAAGAAAAGGTGGGCTTTGAATATATATTTTTTGCTAGATATGCAGATGACACAGTGTTATGTGTAGATGCAAGATATATAAGAAGTTGATATACTTCTAAATGCTTTCAATAATATGTACCTAAGATTGCAATTTACTTAGAAATTGAAAAAGATAGATGGATCATTTTCAGGACGTTCACTGAGTTTCTTTTCGAATCATCCGAAACCACATAAAAATGGGATTATAAACATTTTACTTATCGGGGCTACAAAATTGTCACATTAGAACTCTCCTAACAAAATATAGAAATTTGGGAAAATACATACTTGATAAACTGAATAAATAGAATGAAATTAATGAAATCAAATTTATGAGCTGCAATGCAGTATACGTAGGTAAAATAAAAAGGTCCCTAGGTATAAGGAGAGATAGAAACAAAAAAAAATGTTAATAGAAATGAAAAATACCATAGCATCCTTTCTAAATACAAAATCGCACGTGGACATGAATTTGATTGGAATGGTGTGAAAGTTTTATATAATGAAAGAAACCAAGGAAAAAGGGATTTCATGAAGATCTTGAGAGAGAGAGAAATAATACAAATAATTTTAAAAAAGATCTGTAAAAATATAAAAAAGCATTTAACAATTTTTTTTTCGAAAAGTATTATCTCGGAATTTCTATGTATTATTATTTAAACAATTGTATTAAGAGCATGTATAAAAAATAAAAATAAAATATTATAGAGTGAGACGTACAAAAAAATGTAAATAGTATCTTGATCAATAATTTCAATTTCATATCTACAGTTCTAATTATTATTAAGAATAAGAAAAAATATATTTACAAGTAGCTTCCTATTAAAATCATTACCTGGTCTATATGACCTCGAAACATTTATTTGTTTTCCGTATAGTGTCAAAAAGACGGAGAAAAAATCTGCTCTTTCTTGAACTTACCTCTTTCCTTGTCTCCCTCTTTTTGAGGGAGATGTTTTTGAGTTTATGATTTTTTAAACTGATTTTTGGAAACAAACTTCTATGTAAGGCTTTTTGTAGAATGCTGTTCATAATTGGATTTTCTTTCAGTATATATTTTTATAGATTCTTTTCTAAATTTAATAAACAGAGACATTAATCCATCGACCTTATTATGGTTCTCTAAAATTTAGTTCTTGGTAAACTCTACAGAGCTATCAGTTAATAACTTCACAAGGACTGATTTTAGTTTTATTTTATTGACGTTAAAGAAAATAAAAACTAATTCTTCATTTATTATTCAACATTTCTTTCGTGTAAAATGTTTGCATTTAAATTCACCTTCCTGTTCTGGTGCACTGCTGATGGTAAAGGGATGCCATTCATATTTTGCAATTACAGGTATATTTACGAAGACATAATCTCCAGGACGAAAATCAAGATGCGGTGGTCTTTTGATAAGAAGGTGAGTGACCTTTGAAGGTAGAAGAAGGCCAGAACTAATGTACGTTTTGCCACGCTGAGACCGCAACCAAATCAGACGACGAATTCTTTCCATAAGATAAACGGTACCGGGAACAAATATCCACTTCCAGAAGTTCGGTCCGTGGAAAATGGTCAAAATCCAGAAGGGTACATATAGTAAATGTGTCCAATAAAATATCTGCGAAGTTTGATTTAATTATTAGTTTTTATAAGATAAAACAAAGATCTTGGTATTCCTAAGTAGATATTTTATCATTTTAATCAATAGAATATTGCCTCGAAACAACCTCCTCTTCTGACAAATGGCATTGAGCAAACTGTTATTACAGTAAGAATGACGATAAGGGTTACACCAGTAGGATTAGCTCCTCCAGCGATTAATCCAAACATATGGGGTCGAGTTGTTAAAAGCCACTCAGTCATCGTGTAATTACGATTGTTAAGCTCTTCATCATTTATCACCACCATACCTGAACAAGCCGTGGTAAGTCTCATAAAATTGATTATAACTTTATTTCTGAGAAAAGAACCGGAGAAAAATACAGAATATTTTAAATAGAGATTGCAATTCATGCCATGAGAAGAATTAATGTCAATTAACGTTTTTATTTATTACATATCATATTATTTACTTGGATTCTTGGAATATTTGTTTAAGCAGTGATATTTTGGTTATTTGAGTTGACTGAAACAAACATATAAAAATATTAAAGTTATTATGCTACTTACCAAAATTGAGAAGATGCATTAAAGTATGCACGATACTAAAAATTCCAATAAGCATTCCAGTCACTTTATGAAAATATATATGGTGATCCAAAGGAAGTACTGAACTAAATCCATGTGTTCGTAGGAATGTGATACATTGTCGAAGCATTAATACTAAACTAAATGTGATATCGAAGTTCAAGCACTGCCCTAAAGAAAAAATTGCATTTTAAAAAGTCTTACTTCAGTAGTAGAGGAAGATTTGGTCAGACAATTAACGATAAACTAAAATAAAAAGACTTAGTAAAAGAAAAATATAAAGTCCAAATTATTAGTTTGATTAAATAAATTACTCTACCTACTAGGGTGATAATAAAAACTTTATTTATATTATTTCTGCTTCTCTTCACTGTGTCTTTGACTAAGAAAATAGCATGTATTTTTAAATTAAATTTTAGAGGTGCAAACATACATCTCTCAGCTTTTAAAAACTGAAGGTCATTTCAATTGATTATAGGATTGAAAATCGGTTCGAAAGAACTGTTTGAAACCCTTTCAAGTAGGTGAATGTAACCAATTTCTAAAATTTTGACCCAGTTGCAAATTATTGTTTTATATATTTCAATCTCTCCACAAGAACGAAAAGCGGCCTATCTGGAATTTTCTGAATTTTTCAAATTTCCAATTTGAAATACCAATTATAAATGTATAACTTGATTGAAAAGACAACAATTTGGCCAGAAAGCTTATAAAATATTTATAACTACAATATCTATAAAACTACTTGGGACAAGATTTTAAAAACTATAAGTAAGGGAGAGCGAAAACAAATCATAACTGCAAACTTTTTGACAATAAGATAGTCATGGTATTCTACCAGGATAACCCATGACTTTTAAAATATATTTTGGATGTCATCTTTAGTCCCTATACTGGCCCCGAAAATTGGAAAATCAAGACATTTTTCTATGGGCCTAAAAATTATGAATTTCCTGTATCTACAGTTTCGGTAAAGGAATAATATTATCTAATAATAAATCAATTTTTAGGAAGATCATTTATAATCCTTTTTCTTATTTTTTGATCACTCACATCAAAAAAGGAAAACTATAAGATAGCAAATTTTGTTTTTTATTTTTAATTTAGTTCTACATGCCGAAGCTTTACTTTGTGTAATTTTCGAAGATAATCAGGCTAAAAGAAATACTTCTAGCATAATAGTCGTCTGACCCTTTAATTTCTCTATATTTTTCCCTTTCTGCCTAAATGATTGTGTGCTTGAAATGTAGAAGTTGAAAGGAAAGCAGATTTTTCCCAATGTTGTATCTTTTTATCCTCTGCAGTGGTTACTTTACGGAAAGAATACAAAATTTCAGAGTAAGAGACAGACTCACAGTGGGGCAAAAAAAGTTTCTGTGGTCAAATAAATTTTTAGCCAGCATTCATGATTGAATTAAAACTTTTCTTTCAAGGACGATTTCACAATTTCAAAAATATTTGTGTGTTTGATTTTATGATACAAAACATGGTTAATTTTTTATTTAACAACAAAATTGACATTTACTTATAACTTTTAAGAACTAATTTTTTATTAATTTTTAGATTTATAGAGTAAGATCTTGAATCTATGCTAAAACTATCAAGAAATAATGTCCAATAGTTGAGAATAATTAAATAAATATGTTCATTACGTTATAAAAGATTAATGAACAAAAGTTAAGAATAGGTTCAATTTTGTTACGAAATTAACTTAGAATGTCTTTCTGACGATTGTTCGCTGTGATACTTTCTAAATTAATAACACATGTTGAGTACTTTAACAATATCCAGAAATAAATTAAGGGTTTCCCTGGTTTTCAAGGAATAGGCTCAATTTTTTACAGAATCAACTGAGAATGTCTTTTCGATAACTCTTTGCTATGATAATATCCAAATTAAAATCCACTAAATATCCACTAAAATAAAATAATACCACTAAAATTGAGCATTTTTGTTGAAAATAGACTAAATCTGAATTTCTTTATTAATATTGTTCGAATAATTGATAATTCCTATACATTTTCAAAGTATCATGGCGATGAGTCACCGTAGAGACATTCTTAGTTGATTTTGTAACATAAATTAAACCTATTCTTTGAAAAATTTATATATTTTTTCAGTTTTAAATATTTGTAAGGGTTCGGCCCTACAAATTGTGTTTGTTTCTTGAATGACGTGATTGTATTTTTTAAATAAAAAATTGCTTACCTACTCTATAAAAAAATCAATGTATTTTACACCGCGGAGCGATGGACATGAAGGGACAAAAGAAACACGAAAGGATCTCGAACAAGTTTTTTGATGAAATAACGCTAAATAGAGAGGACGGATCAGTAAAAAAAAAGTTTGTTTATTGTTACCCTACTACCTGCTGATGATTTTTAATTAAAAAGATTTATTAAAACCTTAAATATAAACAGATGAATGAATTGTACTCACCGCAAGCTCGAGCTAGCATAACATATCCATTACTATTTCTGTATTGGTAGAGTCTTGATACGAAGAGAATGAAGTTTATTAGGATAAAGAATGATAGAAATGTGAGGTAAACGTAATTGTTCTTGATGTAGGGTTTCGTCAGCTGATATGGACGCAAAGATAGCAGGAATCCGAGAAAAGATTTTCGCTTTGGCTCCGGTTTTGGAGGTACCATCCATCTGTCTATACTGTCAATTAATTAAAATGAATATTTAATTTTCGATGCTTTTAGATTTTGAATGGATTTTTTCGCGATTCTTAATATTTGGGACGCTCAGGTTTTGCGTCGTTTAATTTTGGAAGCTGTCTGTTTTCGGATTTTTTAGATTTTAGTGTAATCAGTTTTTGAGTCATTTAATTCTTAGGATGATATTTCTTTGCCGAGCTTAATATTTATTCTATTTTAATTATTACTGTGAGATAATGAGAGCCGCCTATTTTTTAGGATTTTCATATATTAGGACGTTTACATTTTTATTTGTTTTCGGGATTGCAAATATAATATTCTCTCAATATATAAGATATAAGATTGAATCCAGAATTATGAAGCCCTCACCTAATGGACAAATTTTCCAGAAGTCCTTCGTGTTTCTCGAGTTGTTTTTTCAAAGCTTCGAAGGTAATCTCACCCCGATTTCCTTGATCAGCATCTTCGAAGAGGGCCATAGTCAAATCTTCTATCTGCTCCTCGCTAAATTTCATCCCATTTTCTTCCATGCAAGCTCTCATCACATGTTCCAGCTCTCGAAGCTGAATCAAACCGTCCCCTTTTGACAACAATTAAATTTTAATATTCTTTTCAAAAAACTTTTTATCTGTGCAAACAGGAATAAGATTTATTTTTTAAATCTGGAATCGAAAATTAGAAGAAAAATTGCGAAAGAATGATCTAAATTAGAAACTAGTTTATAATGTTGCGTTTATTTAATTAATTAAAGAAACTTATTATGAATAGTTTTAAATCCGACCATTAGAATGCGAGTGGAAAGTTCTATTTGATCAAAATGTGATACAGGAGCAGAATTATTTTCGCAATTTCTGGGTGAACCAGATCCGGTTTTTATGGATAGTTTGTATTAATTGTAATTTCTTATTACGCGATCTCGCTTATGGACATAGGAATAGCTCACCGTCGATGTCATACACCTTAAATAGGAATCTGATTTTGTCATCCGGCGTTTTGCCGGCAAACTGGTGCATCGCATCAAGAAACTCTTGCAGGGATATTGCGCCAGAATTGTCCTTATCGAAAATTTGAAAGACCCTTTCCGTGAAGAAAGGCTGTAGGTCAGAGAAAGGTTTGGAGATCAAACTTGTGCTATAATATCTGCTTATTATATTTTAAGAACAGAGTTTAAAACATTTATAATTTATTTAAACAATTGAAATTTTGTTAAAAATCAAATTTTTGTAATATGCGGTTCTTGATAGTAAAGAATAATAGCAAATTATAAATTAAAAAAGAATTTTTAATCTTCCAAAATCGCGAAACAATTTCCTTAATCGTGAGAACGATTTTCTCCTAGAAATAAAAATGATAAAATGTTTTCAACGCATTCAAACTTTTACACAATTTTTAAGAAAATATGACAAAGAATATAGTTAAAAAATGTAATTATTTTTTAAATATTTTAACTCACGTTCTTTGAGACGACAATTTTCTTGAACTCCTCTCGTCGAATTTCGCGTTCATTGCCGACTGTCTGTTTGAATATTTTTTCCAGCCACTCGATATTATTTCCGTTGATGGCAATAGACGTCCTAATTTAGAAAATGTATTGTTTTAAGTAATATATACATATATTTTTTGTATTCAAATTCACAACTGTTTGTTCATTTAATGTTCTACAGAGATTTATGATTTAAAATTAATACCTTGTGCTGCTGATATTTGAAAGAAACTCCATTATTTGTTGTAGTGTTATACTTGCGGAGTTCTCTTGATCTATCAGTCGAAATAATTTGTCTGACACCTACACAAAATTATGGAATAATTTAAATACCAAGTTTTATTTATTTATAAGTGATGAATAGAGGAGAAAATTAAATTAAGTACATACCCCTTTGGCTTGAAATATTTGACGAAAAGTTGTGGGATTTACTGGCTTATCTCCACATAATGCGTATGCGACACTTTCGATCTGATCTACGAATTCATTCTGTTTTTCGTTCCTAGAAATGAATGAAATTTAGAATCAAAGATAGAAAATTCTTTTCGTAACAAATAATTGGTTTATCGAATAGGTTTATAACTTGAATAAAAGAGTAGTTGACAAAACTTTTGAGAGTGAACTGAAAAGTGGCAGTACAGCACCAGATAAAAACGAAAAAAATCGGAATTTGTTAAGGAAGCGGAAAGACATTTTGTGGAATCTAAGCCGCCATACAAAGGTCAAATAAATGTCTAAAGTATTTCTAAATGGAGGCCGAAATTATTTGATGAGAAAAAGATATTTAGTTTCCAGGAAATATATGTGGAAGTTGACCATCTCAGATGATATTATGCATCATAAATTATTGCCCAGCAGGTTCGGTTGCGACTTTAGTTAAAAAATGTAATCTTCAGTTTAAATAAAAAAGCTTACTCCTTATATATTGAGTTTCTGAACTCGGGTAAACGAGCTTTGCTTTTAAAAAGTTAGCCAATTCTGAGTAAATCATACAAGAATTTTGAGGCTTCAATTTCGCAGGTTTTGAAATTGGCTTTCGGTAGCAATTCAGCATGAAATGTTAACCATTTTTTACACAAATATTGCCCTTTTCCTGATATATGAGACGTAGAATAAGACTAACAAATGTTTGATGCAAATTATTCTGTTCGGAGAAAATCAAACCGTCACAGTTACAGTTCGCACTATTACAGGCGATTTTTCACAACGTGAAATTCGTTTCTTACAAGATAAAAAATACCAGACAAAAATCATGAATAACTTTGATATTTGTTCAGAGTACACTAAAATAATGATAAATTAGAATGCTATTATTTACAAAGGATAAATTTTTAAAACGAAAAATATAGAGCAATGTAAAAGAGATTAGTAGCCGCCATAAGATTTTTTGGAATAAAAATAATGACTAAGGCCACTAGGAAAATAGAAGTAGGCATTGAAATACGAAAATCATTTGCAATCGTTAAAAAAACCGCATATTTCTTTTCAGCCATAAAAATGAGAAAAAAGTGTCAAAAATATAAATTAAAAACTATTATAGATTAAGTACCACGAAAAAGTTGATAATATAATAAATTAAGTTTTATAATAATTACACTAGGTTTAGATTTAATGTAGTTTTTTTCAACTACCGTTGCATTTAAAATTAATTGATCATTTTTTTACTTTTATTTTTTAATACGAGTTCAGAGATTAATTTCAAAATCTAAAAAAATGGAATTAAACTTTGATTTACAGTAATGGTTATTATTAAAACAAATGCTTTTTATATTTTATATTTTTTCTCTGTTAAGATAAACATTTTTCCTTTAGATTATGTATTCAATATAAGCACAATTATTTTTGAAGCGGTAATTAATTGTCTTTTCTAACAACTCCATAATTATTATTAAAAATTTATTTTAATTGGTATTTAAATTATTTCCTAGTTGACTCAATGTAATCCAATAATCTCCTTATGAATAAAGTTAAGTCAATTTTGTTTTTAAATTAGAGAATGTTATATTTTCACAAGGTAACAAATACCCTAAGGAAAATATGAATAGCTCCGACTGGTTTATAAATCAGCATTTTAATAAATATGTATTTGATTTTCGTTCCAATTATAATTTCCTCTCAACAAAAGTATTTTGGGATCTCTGTTTTTTAAAGTACATCAAGCTAATGACTGATTAAATATATAAAAAATGGTTAGCACTCGATAGAAATCATCAAAAAATAATAATATTACTTTCTATCTAGTTCAATCTGAGTGAACCTCACAGTGAAAAGTAATAATTATAATTATTGGTTTATGCCATTTCATAACACTATATCTCCCTTTTAAACAAAAAATTGCTTTAAGAGAAAATTTACAATAAATACATAATTTTTGTTAATGAAAGGGGACACTTACGTGAGTCTCCCTTTTAAGAATTGAATCCATTCATCTTGCTTGAGTTGTTCCTCTCCGTGTTGATCGAAAAGGACAAACAGTTTTCCGAGGAAGACCTAAAGTTTATTTTTCTCTGTTATCATACATCATAAATTCTAGATCAACTTCACGCGCGTCTGGTATGGTAGGTACTAAGTGTAACTTGTCACGTGTCCCAATGTTGAGTCTCAGAAAAATGGTGGGAAAGTCCCATTTAATTAATCATTATACCTTGCAGGTATATTGTTCGCATTAGGCTCTATACCCTTTGACTTTATCGAGGGTTATATTTTGATTGGCACATATAACTAAATATATTTAGAACTTACATACTATTCGCGCACGTGTATATTTCGAGGGGCATTTCACTCTAAGAATTGATGCTAATTTAAATAAGTTAGTTGGTGATGCCCAGTGATACCTAGTTTAT
>JAAAKG020091153.1:0-16318 GCA_010014905.2 Druon quercuslanigerum | reverse complement strand
AATATAAAAAAAATTCAATTGAAAATTCGTCTTTTTTGGTACGAAATTATGTTCTTTGTTGAAAATTCATCATTTTATTTTAGATTAGATTTAATATTCATCTATTCCAGTTTAAAATTTATAATTTTAGTTGAAAAATCATATTTTTTTATCATTCAACCACTACAGTTGAAGATTTAGGATTTTAACTGAAAATGAAACTGTTGCAACTGCATATTTAATCATTTTATTTAAAAATTCATATTTTTAGTTGAACATTGACTTTTTAAACTGAACATCTATTTTATTTTTTGTTGAAAATTTATCTTTTTTCGTTGAAAATACATGTATTTTATTGAAAGTTTTTTTTTTGTAAAAAGTAATCTTCTGGGTTGAAAATTCATCTTCTTGGTATAATATTCAACTATTTCAGTTGAAGATTCATCATTTTGTTTGAAAATTCATCAGTTAGGTTAAAAATGGGTCTTCGTTTTAGTTGAAATTTAACTATTCCAATTTAATATTCATCATCTGAACTGTAAATTAATCTTGTCAAAAATGCCTATTTTTGTTTTCAAATTAATCTATTCCAGTTAAATATTTATTATTTTAGTTAAATATTCATATTTTTAGTTAAAATTTTGTCTGTTATGAAAATTAATTGTTTTAACTGAAAAATTAACTATTCCATTTTTTGTTAAAAACTGATATTTTTCAATTCAAAATTCAACTATTTGGTTGAAAATTGTTTTTTTTTTTTTTTTAGTTAAAAATTCAACTATTTGGTTGAGATTTCATATATTTCATTGAAAAATCGTCTTTTTCATTGAAAATTAAACTTCTTGGTTAAAAATGCAAGTATTTTGTTTTAAATTCATCTATCTTGTTGAAAATTCAATTATTTTACTTGAAAATTTAGGATTTTGAAGCGATTTAAATTGAATTTAATATAGTACAATGAAAAATTATTTCAATAAATAATTTCAATTAATTCTGAGCGTATCTCTGAATTGTCTTGAATTCTTTGGAAATATTTCAGATTATTTTTAAGGATTTAAAGGAATTATTAAATCATTTGATTAATTTGAGTGGATTTCAAAGCTTTTAAAATATTTTTGGGATAATAAAAACATTTTATTCTTAATCTTCTTTATCTTTTAAAAACATTTTAAAAGATTTAAATTTAATTTATCAGATTTCCAGGGATTTCAGAGTATCATCGGATTTTATAAAATTATCATGTGTTTGGTAGGATTTCAAGGATTTGAAGAATTTAGACATTTTTTGGAATTCACCCTGAATTCCTATTAATCTATCTTGAATTCTTTAAATTATTTGAAATTCTTTTTAATTTTTGTAATTCAATTGATAAAATTATTAAAGGATTTGGAATATTTAAAGTTTTTTTTTTAATTCCTTGGAATTTTCAAGAGCTTAAATATTATGACATTAAAAAAATCCTAGAATCTTTTTTATTTATTTCAATAGTTTGTAGGCATTACAAAGACTGAAATATTTGAGATATTTTAAAGATTCCAAGGCATTATACAAGAGATTTAAACAATTTGAAGAGATTTCTAAGGGTTTCAATCAGTTTATAAGATTTAAAAAATTATTTTCAATTTATTTTAATTTTTCTGTGGTCATAGTCACTTTTTTGGTTAGAAATTCGTAGGATTTCAAAGATCTGACGAGATTTTCAAATATTTTTTGCATTTGAAATTCACGCTGAATTCTTAATAATTTATCCTGAATTTTTCTACATTCACTCAATTTTACGCAATTCGATGAATTTTTGAAAAGGTTTTGTTTGAGTCTTCTTCATGTTTGATTCTTATGCGATTCATCAAATTCTTTTGAATCTTCTTAAATTTTTCGTAACTCATTTCAAACTCACTCAATTCCATTTTTTCCATCATTTATAATTTTCTTTAATTCCCTTGATTGCTTCTTAAATTCAGCTTATTTTTTATGAATTTATTCGAATTCTTATTTCCCTTAAATTCCTCTAAATTCACTCAAATTAAATTTAATTCTTTTAACCTCACTGCGAATTCTTATGTATTTTATCAAATTCTTTTAAGTTCCCTTGCAATTTTGTAACCTCATTTCAAATTTACTGAATTAAATGAAATTTGGTCAATTTTTAAAAATTCTTTTCAGTTCATTTTTTAAATTTACCTTAAAGTTTTATGAATTTTATCGAATTCTTCTCATTTACCTTACATTTCTCTAAGTTAATTCTAGTTTTACGAAAATCAATGGAATTTGGTTTGATTTTCAAAAAATTTGGTCCCTATATTTTATCACATAGGGATTGGGAAACCTGCATTTTCTTTCCAAATTCTTATATTTTGGGATTTACTTTCAAAATATTATTTGTGATTTAATCTTACAGATTCCATACCTTTAATGCTACGAGAAATTCGGAAACAGCTCCACCAATTAGCACGACTCCTGACGAGGAACTTTACGCTCGACCGCCTTCGGATTCTAGAAGTCCTCGGGGATGGCTCGTAGATTTAATTAACAGGTAAATAAATTGCGCGCATTAATCGAAACCCTTTTGAAATTGCACTTAAAATTATCTTTAATCAAAAACTAATTTTTCAGATTCGGTTCACTGAATGGTTTTAATATTCTGCTTTCGAGATTCCAAAGCGGTCGGAATTTAACTGTCCCAGTGATTTACGCATTGCTCAGACCTTTTGGACTCTGTTACGAGTTTCTGACTGTGCCCACGATAGTCAAATACTTAATGCCGATTGTAGAAATGGTTCCTGTTATTTTGGACAATCTGACGGATGAAGAACTGAAAAAGGAAGCGAAAAATGAGTCGAAGAATGATGCGATATCAGCCATAATCAAGGGCACTAAGTGTTTGGTCTCCCGTGTGCCTCACCAGGAAGATATGATCAAGAATCTGGAAATATTAAGACTGAAAATGATCCTGAGGCTGTTACAGATTTCTTCCTTTAATGGAAAAATGAACGCTTTGAACGAAGTCAACAAAGTTATCGCCAGTGTCAGTTACTATCCGCATCGTAATCCGACTTTGGAGGAGGAGGAGTGGCTCACTGCAGAACGCATGGCTGTAAGTAATTTTTTATTTGCAATATCAGAGTAGTCTCAGGTGAGGAAAATCCTGGAAATGAAGGGTTTCGAAAAGAATCTGGGAATTTTTGTAAAAAGGAATAAGGAACTCCCTGAGTAACTTTCTATTTTCAAATCACTTTCAAGTCGATTTTTTTTTTAATAAATAAACTCTGGGTCAACGATTGTTGAACTAAGGTTATTTCTAAATTTCCTTGAATTCTTTTGAATTATTAAGGGTAATTGAAAAGATTCCTAAAATTTTTAAGACATTTAAATAATTTTATGGAATTTCGAAGGTTTTATGATTTAAGAGTATTGTATTAAATTCCAAAAAAATTTTAAGAGCTTTAAAAAGTTTCAAGGGATTTCGAAGGATTTTAAATGTTGTAGGGTATTTTAAAAGTTTTTAAAAGGAATTTGTCATAGAATTCAATAATTTTAAGGGATTCCAGAGTATTTCAAAGATTCCAAGGCATTATCAAGACAGGGTGAATAGCCGTTCCTCTTTTCTCTTGAAACTCCCCTTTTCTCTATTCTAAAAAAACTTCCCCCTTTTCCCACGATATTGGAAAATACAATATTTTCGTTGTGAGAAATTTTTTCTGAGATTATTCAGTGTACCCATTATTGAATAATTATTAAAGAAATTATAGCACTCAAATAAATTATTTATGAATAAATAATTTGCACGTTTTCAGTGCTAAACCATGAAAAATAATCGTTAAAAAATTTGAAGCTGGAGCATTTTAAAGCATGTTGAAAATGTGAAAACTGTAGACAGAAGTTGTTATCCAATATAAAATGGGAAAAGTGACAAAATATATAGTACTTTTTAAATAAGTAATAATAGGTGAGCACTTTTTAGTTGAAATGTACAATATTAAATACCTAATTAAAAAATGGAATATTCCAAATTCATCCACTGCAATGTTAAATGTTCTAACTGGGGTTATTTTTCATTTTAGTTTAAGAGCACTAAAGAGTAGGGCGGAGTGAAAATGCTAAAATAAATCAAATCGTTTGAGCTGAGGGGGGAAAGCTTGTGGGTTGACATGCGTCAAAATTGAAAAAAATGTAATCAATTAAATTAAACGATTTTAAATTCAAAGTATTTCTTTTTGGTTCAAAAATTATGGCGAATTTATTATTATTATAGCTTTTACTAGTAAACAATAATAAAGAAGTATGAAATTTAAAAATAAAATTTTTGCCCAATGACAATTTTTGTTTGCAAATGTGCAAAAACATGTTTTTTTTATTGAGTCATATGCACACATTTAAAAAAAAGTTGAATATGTTGAACTTAAAATTTATTTAGCTTGAACCAACGAAGCATATGATCATTTTATTTTTTCAGAAAAAAAACTTTCGGGATTTAGGTTTTTTGAGATTTAATTTTTTTTGCGATTGTGGAACGTTATAAACACCACGAAAAAGAATCAATCCAAAAATCATGTTTTTGTAAATTTTCGAAAATTTTGAATAAGGCAGACATTTTCTTTAATTAAAAAATGTAAAAATATTTAAAAATGAAAACGAAAGATATTAACCGCTTTCAACATTTTTTTATTTACTTGTTTTGGGTGTCGACCCACAAAGTTTTGTCCTTCAGTCTAAACAATTCGATTATTTTGGGCTAATTTGATTTTTTTCGGATTTTTTTATATCACTGAGAATGGATTTTCCACGCCCTAAGTATAAATATTTAAAAAAAATACATTTATAAATGACAGAAGTAATTGAAAAATCATTGGCAATTAGTTAAAAATTTAGCATTTCTTATAGAAAGATTGTTTGTTCTTTTTAACATGTTAAAATAAACGTTTAATCTTTCCTTTATTTTTTCCCTTTTTCGTGCAAAAATTACCCTCTTTTTGAGCTTCTTTTGCGTTGTTGATCCCTGTCAAGAGATTAAGAAACTTTCTAAGGATTTAAAAAAAATGTCATCGGGTTTTAAAGAATTTACTTTGCAGAGGATATTAAAGGGTTTAGTATCGTTTTTTAAATTGTAAGGAATTTTCAGGAGCCTAAAAACGTTTCAAGGGGTTTTAGAAGATTTGACAGGATTTGAAACGTCTTAGGGTATTTTTAATATATTTCAATAATTTAAAGTGATTCCACATAATTTTAATACTTTTAGTGTATTTAAATTAGTTAGTGGGATTTCAAAGTATTTGAAATATTGTAAGGTACTTTAAAAGAATAGAAGGCATTTTCAAAATTTCGGAAGATATGAGACAATTTTGCAGAAGCTATAAGGTTTTAGAATATTAAAAAAGAGTTCCAAGGGATTTATTCACTAGAAGTTTGGGATTTCGGAGGGCTTCAAAGATTTCAAGAGATTTTCAATTATTTGTTGGAATTCATATGAATTTGTTGAGAATGCTCTCTGAATTCTTATTAAATTCTCCAACATTGTTTTTAATTCTTTGTTATTATCTTGAATTTTTCAATTCACTAAGTTGTACTGAATTCTATGGATTTCTTTGATTTTTGTTTTGTTTTCTTTAATTAATACCATAATTGTTGTAACTCACCTGGAATTTTTATGTAATTCATCGTATTCCTTTGGATTCCCTTTACTTTTTCTTTTCTTGTTCCGAACATGCTAAATTCAATAACTTTTTCATATTTTAAAGTTTGTTTTTTTTTCAATTCACTATGAATTGTTATGAATTTTATCGAATTATTCTAATTTTCCTTAAATTCTTCCAGCTTTACACCAGTTTTACTGAAATCATTGGAACTTTCAGGATTTTAACCATTTTTCAGTTGTTTGAATTTAACTTTAATGGTTTCTGAACTTATCCTGAATTTATTAAAATTTACTTGGACTCCTTATCAATTTCATCGAATTCTTTTAAATTCTTTTTTTTCTGCTTTAATAAGTCAATTTTCCACATTTTTGCAAGTAAATTAGGCTGTGGCATCTCTGCGAGGATCATGAATTATGAATTTACAAATTTAAATTGAAAATCTTTCTATAACATTTATAAAAGATTCCATATTAAAAATTGTACAAGATTATAATTTTGGTCTTTAAATATTAATGATCAGGAAAAATAAAAAAATAGCCAGGGAAGAATAAGAGAATTTAAAAAATAAATTTGCCTCAATATTGATTCAAGGGAGTATTGTATCCTGATAATATTTGGTTAAGAAAATTTTAATGAAAGTTTCGGTCTCGTGACGCCACACAGTGATGCAAATCTGGAATTGACTGTTCAAAAAGATCTACGACTTTCAGTGTTTAACTGATTTAAAAGTTTTCTTCTTAGAACTAATGATAATTAAATTTCTAATAATAATTTCTAGCGATATTTTTAATTTTGTTAATTTATAGCCTATTTAAAAAGAACCTAAGAAAAAAGTCAATTTTTGAGAAAAATACTTTTTTTCTAAATTCTTAACCCTTTGATATATTTTCTATTGACTTAAGTTACATTGTGAGAACATAGAGAAAACAATAATTAATTTGTTTTAACATTTTTTGGTGATAAACCCAGTTTAAAACATAAACCATTTTCATTTATTTTTCAAGCAAAAAATTCTTTTCCAACTTATATGTATCGATATATCTTATCCGAATCCAGAAGAGTCTAAATTTTGTAAGACTTGAGAAGTTATTTCGAGATTTATTATATGAGTCTTTTTTCCTGCGAAAAGTAGATAAAAACTTCTGTGTTTGTTATCTTAAATTATTTATAACAATCCTAAAAGTTACGCCTTAACAATACGTATTCAACAGCAAAGAATATTTTGCGCAAAAAAGTGATTAAAATGGTCTATTTTTTATTTAAATTAATTATAACAAAGAAATTGTAAGTTTTAACAATATTTTGTATCGAAATAAGTCTTATAAGCTATTACGTTAATATAAAATGAAGAATAATTTTTTTCCGCGAAAAAAGGATGAAAGTTTTCTATTTATTAACTTAATTTATTGATAACACAGCAAATTGTTAAGTGTTAAAAATATGCTGGAGTTTCGTATGTCTCGGAAACTATTTTTATGTATATAAGATGGACCATCATTTTTTCCCGATAAAAATGGATAAAAACATTATATTGCTAACCTAAATTAATTTTTATGAAGCTAAAAGTTAGATGTAAACAATTTTCTGAAGTTTAAAGTGTTCAAAATAATGTGTCGTAGTTTTCGAGCGACTCCATTATTTGTTTATCGAATTTATTTGTAACGATTAAATTTGCTGAAAAAAATTATTTGCCTTTGTTTGTATGCCCAAATTGTAATTAAAATTGATTCCAAATTAAAATTCTTCTTTCAGAAATGGATCAAAGACAACGGAGTACTGGAAATCGTCCTTAGAGACTCCTTACATCAACCTCAGTACGTGGAAAAGTTAGAGAAAATTCTACGCTTCATAATAAAAGAGCGAGCCCTAACACTTCAGGATCTTGATGCTGTTTGGGCCGCCCAGGCTGGAAAGCATGAAGCCATTGTGAAAAATGTGCACGACTTGTTAGCAAAATTGGCCTGGGATTTCAGTCCAGAACAACTGGATCATCTCTTCGAATGTTTTCAGGTAAAGTCTTAATATCTGTACCAATTTTGCGAATGAGAATTCGCCAAGATTGGATCTTGCAAGCAATAAAAACTGACGAGACTTTTGTTTCAGTCGAGTTGGAGGACTGCCAACAAAAAACAGCGAGAAAAGCTTTTAGAGCTGATTCGCAGACTCGCGGAAGATGACAAGGATGGTGTTATGGCACATAAGGTTTGTTAGTTTATTCTAGAAGGTCTTAGAGACCGTTCCCTAGATCCCCCTATTGCACCCTATGTCTCCCTATGGTGTCATATTTGCAGCCCATAATGGAACTTTAAACACATTTGTAATTTTATCCAAGCCTCTAAGAGTCTGGGATTTTGAAAAAAATATAAAAAATCGGAGAATTTCTGTAAAAAAAACAACTGTAAAAAATAATCGGGGTTTGTATACACTCACTATTAATCACTTTTTTCTCAAATCACTTTTCAATCACTGTTTTAAATTAAAAGATCACATTAATCAATTTTCTTTTAATAAATTAACTAATGAGATCAATTCAAGTCTATACCTATTTCTGAATTATCTTAAAGTCTTTTGAAATATTTCAGATTATTTTTAAAGATTTCGAGAAATTTTTTATAAAGTTCAATAATCTGCAGGAATTTTTCAGTTTTCAGGGTAATTTTAAAACTTCTAAGGCATTTCGATATTTAACTAAAAGCTCGAAAATGTAACTATTCCATTTTTATATTCCATAATTTTACTAGAAAATTAATTTCTATGGTTGAATATAAACTTTTTAACTAAAAATTTAACTATTTTAGTTGAAATTGTGCGTTAAAAAAAAATATAAATTAATCTTCTTGCTTAAAAATTCATCGTTTTAGTTCAAAATTAAATAATTCTAGATAAAGATTAATTATTACAGTTAAAACTACATCCTTTTATTTTAAAACTAAAAGCGGTAAATATGTTTGAAATTTCGTCTTTTTTGTTTGAAAATTATCTTCTTTGTTGAAAATTCATCATTTTGGTTTAATATTAAACTATTCGAGTTAAAGATTGTCATTTTAATTGCAGATTTATCATTTTAACTGAAAATGGAACTGTTCCAACTGAATATTCGATCATTTTATTTAAAAATTCATCTTTTTAGTTGAACATGACCTTTTGTAACTGAAAATTTAACAATTCAATTTTTGGTTGAGAATTTTTGTTTTAGCTGAACATTTATGTATTTAATGAAATTGCATCTTTTTGGTTTATCTTCCACTGTCCCAGTTTAAGATTCATAATTTAATTTGAAAATTCATTATTTTGTATAAAAATAGATATTATTAGTTGAAATTCAAATATTTGATTGAAAAGTTGATTTTTTTTTAATTTTTCTAAATGAAAATGTAGCTATTCCAATTAAATATTTTATAATTTTAGTTGAAAATTCATCTCTATGGTTGAATATAATTTAACTTCAATTTTTGGTTGAAAAATTATCTATTTTAGTTGAAATCGCGTGTTTTTTTTATATAAATTAATCTTCTTGCTTCAAAACTTATCTTTTTGGATGCAAATTCAATAATTCTAAATAAATATTAATCATTTCAGTTGTAATAATATTTTTTAAAAATAAAAACTGAACTATCTTAGTTGAAGATTTATAATTTCACTTAAAACACCATCAGTTTATTTGAAAATACCAATATTTTTTTCTATTTTGTTATTTTAAAGCTGAAAACTGTAACTTTGGTTGAAAAAGTAGAAAATTATTTCCTTTGTTAAAAATTCATAATTTTATTTCAATATTCAACAATGTCTACAAAATTTATTATTAAAGGTCAATATAATCCCTGAGCGATCAATATTCAACTATTACAGTTGAACATTCATAATTTTATTTAAAAATTTACCATCTTTGTTTAAAATTCAACCATTCCAGTTGAAGATTTATCATTTCAACTGAATATGAAACTGTTCCAATTAAATATTTGATCATTTTATTCAAAAATTAATCTTTTTGGTTGAAAATTCAATCATTTTGTTGGTAATTTAAGTATTCCAATTAAATATTCATTATTTTCGCTGTAATTTTTTTTTTAAAGTTAAGCTCTTTCGTCAAAAATTCATCTTTTTGGTTTTTAAAGTAACCTGTTTCAGTTGAATATTTGTTACTTTAGTATAAAATAATAAAATAAATAAAAAATAATCACTTTGAAAAAAAATTTGTTTATTTTTGTGTGGACAATTACTTTTTTTAAATGAAACTTCCATTTTTTTGTTGAAAACTGATATTTTCAGTTGAAAATTGAACTATTTGATTAAAACTTGACCTTTTTTATTAGAAAATTCAACTTTTTGGTTGAGACTTCAATTTAATTATTTTACTTAAAAAGTTAGGAATTTGAAGCGGCTTTAATCGAATTCCATAAAGTAATATGAAACGTTTGGTCCCTGTGGTATCATATTTGTAGTCCATAATGGAACTTTAAAGAAATTAGTAATTTTATCAAAGCATCTAAGTTTAAGGGATTTTGCAGACAAATATAAAAAATCAGAGAATGTATGTAAGAAGTAACTGTAAAAAATAATCAGAGTTAATAAACACTCAGTATTAGTCAGTTTTTTTCTTAAATCACTTTTAAGTGCCTTTTTAAAATTAAAAGATTTGAAATATTTTAAGGAATTTTAAAAGATTCCAAAGAATTATTAATTAATTTAATTGTTTTATATGATTTCAAAGCGTTTGAAATATTTTAGGATAATGCATTTTCTAGAATTTCTGAAAATATGAAACGATTTTACAGTACCTATAAGGTTTTAAAATATTTAAAAAGAATTACCGTTATTTTATCAATGATTTTAAGGGGGTTTAAAGGTCTCAAGGTATTTTAATAACATATTCCAGATTTTCAGGAAATACCATAGAATTTTACGGGATTTTATAATATTTTAGTGGATTTCAACAAATCTATTTACAAAAAGTGAGGTATTTGGTAGGATTTCAAAGATTTCAAGAATGTAGAAATTAGTTTTTCGAAGCCACCCTAATTTCTTATTAATTTATCCTGAATTATTTTAAATTCTTTGGAATTATTTTTAATTTTTGAAGTCAATTGATACAATGAATGAAGGATTTTTAATATTTTAAGGGATTTTTTAAGTCCTTAAAATTGTCAAGATCTTTAATAAATTGTAAGGGATTTCAAAAGATATTGAAGTGTTTTAGGACATTTAAAAAAATTCCTAGATTTTTTTAAATTTATTTCAATTGGGAATGGTGGTCGGCTATTTTGCCACCTAGTGCCAAAAACTGGAACTCGATAGTGTAGGTAGCTTTAAAGATGCATTTCAGTTTTTGCATAAAAGTGTTTTTACGTTTTTTTTTGAAGTTTAAAACAATGATTGAATGCTGAAAACAAATTTTTGTGAAAAATGTTTTTTTAAAACTTGTTTTTCAGTATTTCATGTAAGTTCCAATGCATAGTAAGCTTTAAACTTTAATTATTTTTTTTGTCGACAAATTTGATCCAGATTATGCAAAGAATACGAATGATAGAGTTAATTTTTGCTTTAAATAAGTCCCTTTAAGTTGACAATCCGTTTAAAATCCCATTAAATGGTACAAATGTTTTTTTTTTCTTTAGACAAATATTTCTGTCAAAAAATGTGTTTTTTCATGGTATTAAATGTAAATTTGATCTAAAAACCTTTGTTTCCAACAAAGATTTAGTTTTAGTAATAATTTAAAGTCCACAAAAAAATGGTTAAAAGACTTTTATGTACAAATTAAAATGCATCTTTAAAATCGTTACTATTCTTTCTAGTTCGGATTTTTGTCACCAGGGGGCGCATCGATGTTTAACCATTTCCAATGGATTGAAGGAATTTCAAGGACTGACATATTTTTGGCATTTTAAAAAATTCCAAGGCATTTTAAAGAGATTTAAACAATTTGAAGGGTTTTAATCATTGTAAAAGATTTTCAAAATTATTTCCAATTTATTTAAAATATTTGTTGGTCATTAGTCACTTCTTTGCCTATAAACTAGCAGGGTTTCAAATATTTGAAGAGATTTAAAGAGAGTTGAAATTATTCTTTGGAATTCTATTGAATTCTTATGCATTTGATCAAATTCTGTTGAATTACTTTGAATTTTTTTAGCTCATTTTAAATTTACAGAATTAAATTAACTTCTGTTATAGTTTTGAATTATTTTCAATTCATTTGTTTTTTATATATTTACCTGAATATTTCTGAATTTCATCGAATTCTTTTCATTTACCTTAAATTCCTCGAAATTCATTCGAGTTTTACGGAAATAACTGGAAATTTTTTGATTTTCAGAATTTGTCCAATTTATTTGAATTTTTTTTAATTTAACTTGAATTGTTTTGAAATTTTATGAATTTATCCTTGAATTTATTTTCCCTTTGAACGTAACAAAAAAGTAACCTTTGATCCCTATATTTTACCCCATAGAGACTGTGAGGTTTACTCTAGTCTAGAATTGTTTGCAATCAAACCGATGCGTAAGGTATTTATAAAATACGTTTTGTAAACTTAAATCTTATGATTTTTAGGTCTTGATGCTGTTTTGGAACTTGGCTCACTCGGATGAAGTTCCCACAGAGATTATGGACCAAGCACTAAACGCTCACGTGAAGATTTTAGACTATTCGTGTTCGCAAGAACGAGACGCGCAGAAGACAATCTGGCTTGACAAGTGTGTTGAGGAATTGAAAAGTGGAGACAAATGGGCACTTCCAGCTTTGAAGCAGATTAGAGAAATTTGCTGCCTCTATGAACCTAATCCTAACATGGGCCATAGTCAACGTAGTCATCATGCTTTTTACAGGTAACCAGTATCATCAATCGCATAAATATAATGTTTCTAAGATCCTTGAGAAAATAAAAAACAGTGTGGTCGCTGGACCGGAAAACCCGGGAATTTTAAGAGACTGGGAAGTGACAGTGAATTTATTTTTTGAACGGGAATTCTAAAAGTTTTTAGAAAAAAATCTGTCCCAAGTTTGAGTTTAACCATTTTTTTAATCATTGGTTCAACTGTTATTTTTCCAATTATAATATCATTCAGCCTACAATGGTTAATTCGAAAATCTTTCACTTAAAAATGTTCCATTTTAGGTTTTATTTTTTAAGCCTGCATTTTGCGCTTAAAGAAATTTAAATTGTTGTTTTAAAAACGTAATAAATTAAACATTAGAAGCGTTTAAAAACGACAATTGCGGATGAAAAAAAGTTTCTTCGTTGATCAAAAAAATACAAATTATAATGGGTTGTAAAATTGAACCGTACATTAAGGATTAACAAATAATTGATTTTACAAGACGATCCGATATCAGTTTAAAATTTTAGTATGTTTCAAATGAAAAGTCAAAAATTTCTAAATAATTAGCTGTTCTTTTTCTTGATCCAAAAATTTTTATTTTTAAAGTTTAACATTTTAGACTAAAAAAATATTTTAAATTTAATAAAAGTCTTTTAGTATGAAAATTGTAAACTTTAAAATTTTTTGTAATTATGAAAAAGAACAACAGCTTAATATTTGGACTTTTTTACTGTTTAATTTAAACCAGTAATTATAAATCAAATATTCAAAGCTAAAAAACCGAACTTTGAACATTATAATTTTAATTTTTCTATTAAAAAATTTAATTTGCAAGTCAACATTTTGAATTTCGATGTACAATAAATATTGAACACCTATTATTATTCCTAGAAAAAATTCGAGTAAGTTGAAAAGATATTTGGAAGGTTTGAAAAGATTAAAAGTCAATTTAAAATTTAAAAGGGTTTAAATAATTTAACTGAAGTATCTACGTATACCGACAAAATTGGGATATTCGTACCGAAATTTCGGTGCAAATAGCCCGCGGCCTTATTTGAAACAAAATATAGATTTGCGCAGGTTTCGAACAAAAAAGAAGATTTTTTAGAATTTTGAAAGGCTTAAGAAGAATAAGAAACATTTATTAAGATTCTTAGGAGAATTAAAAATAACTCTTGATTTTGAAAAATGTTTAAAAAGATTTTAAAAAATTTCCAAAATTGTCAAAAATCAATATGTAAGATCTTAAGGAAATAATTTTAATTTTGCAGGGTTTAAAAAAATGTAGGAAAAGTTTTAGGAAGAATTCGAATTATTTAAAAATATGCTTAGAAGTTTTGAAAAAATTACTAAAAATTATTAAAAAATTGAAATAAGTTAAAATTAAAAAAAAAAATAATAAGTTGCAGATGTTAAAAGATTTTATAATTAAATTTGGAAGCTTTTTAAGGGGTTTTAAAATATTAAAAATTAAAATAATTCGACTTCTGATTTAAGATTTGTTCAGTTTAAAACAAAAATGTAGTCGTTCACTTGTTTATATTTATAGCTTAAAAGTGCCTAAAATGATTTGCACCTCAGTTTTCATAATTTCAAATGGAAACATTTTCAACCGTATAATTCGAATTTTTTACATTAATTGACCGTGAAAAATTAATTAATTAAATTTAATTAATTTAATTAAATAGTTGAATCGTCAACCAAAACAGATTGATTTTCCAGAAAGGTTGAAATTTTAACTAAAATGAAGTTTAAATTTATCTCTTTATTTTGACAGGCAAGAGGTAATAGAGCGTTTGCAAAATCAACACTCGGTTGTGATACTCGTGACGAACAGCCTGACGACATATATGGAGAAGGTGAGGCAGTTAGTAAAAGAAAATCCGGAAATCGACGCAAATTCTTTTACGCCGGATCATCGGTATAATCACATACTCCAAGTGCAGGAGAGACTCAATTTTTTAAGATTTTTATTGAAGGTAAGCTCTTTCAAGTAAACATTTTATTCTACGAGAATGAGGAGTTCACTACTCGACTGTTCAATGTACATCAGATTTCAAGATACCAAAGATTAAAAAAAATATTCAAACATTTCAAAAATTCGCAAGGATTTCAAAGTTTTTTTTAAAGATTTCAAAAAAGCTTGCACTGGCCAGAAAGCCCGAGAATTAGCCTGGAATTTAAAGCACCAGGGAAAGCCGGGAATTATTTTGAAACCGGGAATTTGTCAGATTTGGTTTTACTTTTGTAATAAATATCGTCTCCCTTTCTAAAGGGAGATTCTCCCTTTCTAAAGGGAGATTCTCCCTTTCTTTTTGAGCTCCTCGTTTTCTTGTGCTTCCAAGAAAAATGCCATTTTTCTCGTTTTTTCGCTCAAGTGAGAACTAAATTAATAGAATTCAAGAAGAAATTCAAATATTTTTAGTTGACAATTTTTTTCTTTTTTTTAAAAGTAAACTATTATATTTTTGTATAGGAATATCTTTTGGTAGAAAATTTAATTCTTTTATTAAAACTCGCATTATTTTATTGAAAATTCATCTAGTATTTTGATAAAGTCATCTTTTTTGGTTGAGAATTTATACTTTTTGGTAGAAAGTTAATTCGTTTTATTTCAAATGTCTACTGTTATATTTTTAGTTCAGAATTCATCTCTTTTGGTTGAATATCCTAATATTTAATTATTTTATTCAAAAGTACTGTTTTTTAAATAAATTCAACTGCTTTGTTGAACTATCGCCTTTTGTAATATAAAATTTATCTTTTGGTTAAAAAGTAAAGTAAACCGGTTATGATTAAAAGTTAGATTTTTTAAATTAAAAATCTAATATTATATTTTTTGTCCAAAATTCGTATTTTTTTGTCGACAATTCAACTGTTTTGATGAAAATGTAATGAGTTACTTAAAAAGTAATCTTTTTTGGTTCAGAATTCATCTTTTTTGCTTAAAAATTCTATTATTTGACTGGAGATTTAATTATTTGGTTTAAAAATAATTTTTTTCAGATTTAACTGTTTTGTTGTAGATTCGTCTTTTTGGACAGAAAATTCATTTTTTGTAGAAAAGTAATTTTTCAAATTGATATTTTATCTTTAATGATTGAAAGTTATTTTTCTTTAATTGAGAAGTCTACTATTCCATTTTTGATCCAGAATTACCTGTTGCGGTTAAAAATTCTACTATTTGGTTGAAAATTTAGATAATTTGTTGAAAATGCAACTGCTTTTGGTTAAATTTCAATATTAATAATAATATTCGATCATTTGATAGAAGATTCATTTTTATAAGTTAAACATTGAACTGTCTTGTTAAAAATTCGTCTCTTTTGGTTAAAAGTTAAACTATTTGGTTCTAAATTCATTTTTATTATTAAAAATTCATCTTTGTATTTGAAATTTTAACTTTTTGTTGAAAAATGCAACCTTTTTGCTGAAAATTTGACTCTTCTGTTTCAAACTTTAATTATGTGGTTGTAAATTCATTTTTGTTTCTGAAAGTTTAACTACTTGGTTAAAAATTTGTCACTTTTGCTTAAAATTTTAACTCTTTGTTTATAAATTCATATTTATTGATCAAAAATTAACTTGTATGTTTGAAAATTAACCTTTTTCGGCTTAAAAGTTACATATTTTCTAGAAAGTTTGTCTTTTTAGCTAGAAAACTCAACGCTTTCGTTGAAAATTTATTCGGTTGTCGAAAATTCTATTTTTTTTTGAAAATGGAATATTTCTCTACTTTAAATTTTAAGAATATGGTACGTACGTTAATGATATTATTATTAATATATATATATATATATATATATATATATATATATATATATATATATATATATATATAGAGAGGTATATACAGGTGTACTATGTGTGCAGACTGATTGTTTT
>JAAAKG020091142.1:0-16318 GCA_010014905.2 Druon quercuslanigerum | reverse complement strand
TATGTATATACATTTTTTTGTTTGCAAATTATTTCTTTTTTTTAACGGAAAATGCAACTTAAAGAAATGCAATTGAAAATTAAATCCTTTCAGTTAAAAATTGATCTCTTTGGTTTAACATGCATTTTTAAGTGTAAGTTTAACTATTCAATTGTCGACTGACAATTTACGTTTTTGTTTGAAAATTTAAGTAAAAGGTAATCTTCTCTGTTGAAAAATCATCTTTTTGGTTAAAAAAAACAACTATTCCAGTTAGATTGGTCTTTTTAGTTGAAAAATCATCTTTTTTATTTAAAACTCAACTACTCCATTTGTGGTTAAAAATGGATCTTTTTCAGTTTAAACTTCAACTGTTTTGTTGAAAGTTTGTCTTTCTAGTTGATAATTCAACTATTTCGTGTAAAATTTATTGTTTTGTTGAGAAATTGCCTTCTTGGTAGAACATTCATCTTTTTGGTTGCAAATTCATGTATTCAAGTTAAATATTCACAATCTTAGTTAAAAATATATCTTTTTATTTGAAAATGAAATTGATTTTTAAATAGAAATTTAACTATTCCATTTTTGGTTGAAAACTGATTTTTTTATTTTAAAATTGAACTTCAAAATTCTTTTTAAAGCCCAATAATCAAGTGAATGTGAAGAATTCCTGAAAATAAAACCAAGAATCTAGCGACCAAATTTGAACAAACTGCATAAAATGTACCTATTGCAATCTGAAAAAAAAACATTTCCCTTCCCCCCCCCCCTAAAAAAGCCGATATAAGAGCAGTTTAGGGGGTTTCCTCGCAATGACCTTGTGAATAAATCAGTGATTGGAAACTTAAACAGTCTATTGTAAACAGGTGGCGACCCGTTGTTGACGCTGCCCCACGCGCTGACACACGGCTGTGTAACTACGTGGGCCAACAGTTCTTGGAATTATTAAATCAAACGCTCGTATATCGGCGTTCCTGTGCAATTGGATTCCGAGAAACTGAAAAAAAAACATTATAATAAACTCGTGAAACAGGATATATATATATATATATATTTTCCGCGTCTATTGTTTTAAAATATGCAAAATATTTGAATGGTTTCATGCTATAAAAAATTATATCTGAAAAGAAATGGAATTTTCAGGGAATATTTTTCCAGGATTTGAGTAGACACCCTGAAATATATTAATAGTAATTTATTGAATATAAAATAATTACAAATACAACAAATTTCATAATGGTTAAGAACTAAATAAATGTTATTTAAATAGAAATAAATAAAATATTATTTGAAAACCATAAAATATGCATATTTTCAAGAGTAATTACGTTTCGTTTACAAACGGTAAAAATAAAATTTTTTGGAGTTGGTATTTTTATAGAATCATTTTAAAATACAAAAGGATTTCTTAAAATAAACTTTAGTCCATGTCAAACTTTAAAAGTTTGCCCATTCAAAGAATAATTTATTTACAGCTGTTGAATTTACCGCTAAGTTCTACCAACTTAAAATACAGTCGTAAAAATAGCGCATAACTTAGTCCCTATATTTAACAAAATGCAAAGTCTTAAAGACAGTGAGTAAGTGTGCAGAATTTCTGTAAATAAAACCAAGAATCCAAGGACCAAATTTGTACAACCACCATTAAATGTTCCTATTGTAAGTTGAAAAATATATAAATTTTCCTAAAAAACAAAATAAAAAAATTTATTTCTTAAGACAGAAAAGAATAGTTTAAATACAAAAGAGAAGGCAACCAACCAAGTTCCCTCCCTGATCTTTATTATTTTGATTATTATAAGATCACAATACAAAAAAAAACATTTTTTATAAAATAATCACAAACGTTTCGGCATTCACACAGCACCCGTGTCAAAGCAAAAAATTTTAAGCAGCTAGGAACAGCAACGAAACCTGTTCCAACCTGCTCAAATTTGTTGCCTTGATAATGAATGATAATATATGAGTGCCGAAACGTTTGTGATTATTTTATACAAATGTTTTTTTATATTATAATTTGATAATAATAAAAACAAAGAAGAGAAGGAAGGGTTGGTTGAATTTGGTTAGTTGCCTTTTCATTTTCTTTCCTCTTTTTTATTTCTATCAATAAATTTTTTTGTTTTATAGGAAAAAAGATATTTTTTCAAATTGCCATAGGAGCATTTTATTTAAATAGTCTAGATTTTTTCTTTTAAATTCACAATAAATCGTTGCTTGAAATAAATTATGTTTATTGATGTAACATTTTAGCTGTTTCAGAAGAAGAATCCGTCCAACGGCAGTCGAGTAGATGCAGTACGAAATCCTCTGACTCGAGTATTCAAGGAACTTCCTCTCCCCTAGTAGATTCACTTATGAAGTCGCTTGCAAAAGATCAGCAGCCTTTGGAACCTCGAAACGAAACAACGATTGCGACTACACAGAAAGAGACTGAACCAATTAAAGCTAATTTAACTATTGAAAACATAAATAACCAACAGACACCGATAGTACCTAATAACCAAGTAAGTGGTGCTTCCGTGCTACCACCCCGCACGCCGATCCCTCCAGAGTCGCTCAAGTGCAATATACTTAAGGCAAAATCCCTAGAACTTGGTAAAAATTCGAATCTGATTTCCATTTCAACTGCTGAGGATACACCCGCCCCCGAAAAGACTCAACACTCCGATGCAGCCACCATAGTTTCAGTGGTAAGCTTTCGATTTAATCTTGAATACATAATTTTCTATGGAAGAGTTGTATTATTTTTATTTTTATTCATTCATTTATTCAAATTCATTTATTCAAATTCATTCATCTTTCAGAATTATAAGTGCAGGCCTCGCAGACCTGACCCTAGATCCCCTATTGTCTGTTAAGGTCCCTACAGTACCCTATTTTTAAGATTTGGTACCTATTGTACCGTATTTGAAGCCCATAATGGAACTTTAAAAAATGTATAGTAAGATTAAAGCTTCCAAGAGTCAGGCATTTTGAAAAAATAGCACGAATCAGGGAATTTCTGTGAGAAGTAACTGTAAAAAATAAGCAGGGTTGTCAGACAGACACTATTATTCAATTTTTTTTCCTTAATCACTTCATTAAATAAAAAGATCACATTAGTCACTTCATTCAATAGATTAACTCATAGGCTTATAACTACTCAATTCAGGTTTTCACGTTCCTATTTCTGAATGGTTTTGAATTCCTTTAAAATATTTCAGGGAATTTAAAAAGATTCCAAGGAATTATAAATTAATTTCATTAATCTGAAGGGATTTCAAAGCGCTAAAAATATTTTAGGATAAAGAATTTTCTTGAATTTTGAAAAATATAGAACAATTTACGTTTTCACAGGACCTATAAGGATTTTCCGTAATTTTTCAGACTTCACAGGATTTTATGAAAGTTCCGAGGATTTTAATAATTCTCAAAATTGTATGGTATTTTAATACATTTTCCAGGATTTCAGCAAATATCATAGAATTTCACGGGATTTTGCAATATTTTAATGGATTGTAAAAGAGTTTATTCACCAGAAGTGAGATGTTTTGGAAGATTTGAAAGGTTTTCTAATGTTTCAGGGAATCTTATAAAGTTTTCAGGAATTTTTAATTGAGTTTAGTAATTTCAAGGGATTTTAAAAGGTTTGAAATATTGTACGATAAAGAATTTTTTAGAATTTCGGAAGATATGCAACCATTTTGTAAGACCTATAAGGTTTTAAGATATTTAAAAATACTTTACGGGATTTTATAAGGCTTCCGAAGATTTTAATGCTCTCGAGTTATTTTAATAAATTTCCCAGGATTTCAGAAAATATCGACAGATTTCATAGAATTTCACAGGATTTATTAATATTTTAGAAGGATTTTAAAGAATTTATTGAAAAGAAGAAAGGTATTCCGTAGTGTTTTGTAATCAGTTTTTGAAATTCACCCTGAATTCTTATTAATTTATCCTTAATTCTTTCAAATTCTTTTAATTTTTTTAATTGGCTTGAATTCTTCTTAATTTACTTAATTCAATGTATTTTTTGATTTCTTAAAAGTTTGTATTTAACTGACCCTGAGAATCAGTTGATAAAAGGATCAAAGGGTTTGTTTAAGATATATTTTTCAAATGCCTTGACATTTTCAAGAGATTAAAAAAATTTCAAGGAATTTCAAACGATTTGAAAGGATTTTAAATATTTTAGGCTAGTTTAAATTTTTAAGTTTCAAGGCCTTCAAAAAGTGTCAAGGCTTTTCAAAAGATACCAAAGGAATTGAAATATTATAAGAAATTTTTATTTACACATGTCAATAGTTTGAAGCGATTTGAAGTACTTTTAAATATTTTAGAGTATTTTAAAAGATTACAAAGCTTTTTCAAGAGATTCAAACGATTTTAAGGCAATAACAAAGGTTTAAATGGATTTCGTAGGGTTTTAAAGATTCCAAATAAATTTTCAAATATTTTTTGCAATTTATTTGGAATTCGCACTGAATTCTATTAAATCTTGAAGTCTTAAAAACTCACCTTAAATACTTAGGCATTTCATCCAATTCTCTTGAATTCTCTTTAATTTTTCTAAAAACTGTTTAAACTTACTAAATTCAATTAATTTCTTCTCATTTTTCTTAAATTCGTTTAAATTCACTGAAATTTTACAGAAATCAATGGCATTTTTCGATTTTCAACATCGTTTACCATTTCATTTGAATTCTTTTGTAGCCATTAGTCTCTTCTTTTTAGGAATTAGTAGGCTTCAGATTTGAAATTTTTTGAATTCTCCCTGAAACCTTTTAAATTCTTTGGAATTCTTTTGATTTTTTTTTAATTAACTTAAATTCTTCTAAGTTTACTCAATCCTACTTATTTAAAATCATTTTTTTTTATTTTAAAAGTTTTTATTTAATTGTTTTCGAAGTAGTTTAGCCGTACCTTGAATCGTTTGTTATTTCATCATCATATATATTTTAGCACATATGGTCTGTGAGGCCTGTACGTGAAAAATGTAACATCTTATTTAATATTATTGTAATATTATATTGTTTCGCAAAAGTGAATTCATAATTTACTGTCAGTTAATGTAATTGTTTGAAATGTCAGTTTTGTCGCCGTAATTATGTAGCTTGCTTCGATTTACCGCTTGTTGCTAGCTTATAGCTTATAATTTCGTTGCTTTCTGCTTTTTTCCATGCCACAGGGTGGAGATAAATTGACTCTCAACGTGAGTGGAACCGTACCAAGTCCGTCGATTGATGATTCCGTTACAGTGACTCACTTTTCTCTCGACAGTTGGGGCAAAATAGAGCAAAAAACTACGCCTTTCAGTCCAAAAGTAGTCAACTCACAAAACCCTTTCACAAATCCTTTTATGAATGATACCACTACAGAAGTGACCGATGGTACTGATGAGATAATTGAACAGAAAAAGGAAGAAGTAGAAGAAGTGAAAGTGAATACGAATCCGTTCATAGACTCAAATCCATTTTTGGGATTGCTGAACCCTTTCAATGAGATTGGTTTCTCGCAATCACCAAATCCACCCAATAGCCCCACGGAGACGAAAGCAGAAACGGAAAATTCGGATGCAGAGAAGGGTAATGCCAAGGTCATTAAAACGGAAGAGATTCAAACAACGACAACCATGGTTACGCATAAGGTCAGTAAAGTTTGCCGAAAGCTTGCAAATCGTCTGTGCTATTGCAGAGTTTTTCTCGTGTATTAAATACTGATACGTCTCGTTAGTTAATGTGCATACACAATTGTTTGAATTTTACGTAAATTGTGTTTCCTGTTTCTTTATTTAATGTATGTAAAGTCGTAATTCGCTCGCTCTCTTTTTACGTTGTCGTTGTCTGAGAAATAACTTTCAAATTGACAATTTCGTTCCACAGGATGAGAGTCCAGCAGCATCAGACATTAGTCCCTGGTTAGTTGCGGATCCATCGCAATCACCAACAACTTCCCAAAGTCCAACCCAGCTCACGGTAATCACAAGGAAAACCGTCATCACGACCCAGTTGTAGACATTTCCACCACTTGGAAAATTCACAAGGAAGTTTTTCTGCATACAGAAAAAGCCTTGGTACAATGATGCTCTTTTTGCATTTAAAGGGAACTTGAGAATATGTGCACGTAGTACTTTAAAAGTCTTTAAGTTAGGATTTTGAACTGAGGTTTAAAAAGAAGTAAGTACAAAATACATTCCGATGGTCGTCGATGTGCTTTTCAAAAGTCATCATTGATCAGAGAGATTGCGACTTTTTATTTGATAACAATGGATGAAGATTCAACGCTAATGTTATAAAAAAACTTTTTGATATACAGGTAATTGCATTTAAAGTAAAGACAGAAGCTGTATAAAACTGTGATCACGAGATTAGAGAGTATGATGCATACCTTGCGAGGCTAGAAAACACGTTTAGCATATTTTGAACTTTTTAAAGACTACTACTGCACTTCCCACTATAAGACTTGATGTGTGTGCCTTATAAAGTATAAACATCGACTTTACAGTTTGCCAATTTAATCAAGATTTTTTTTATTTACAAGATTCAACAGACTGACCAAGTCATTCCGAAAAGTTTACGAGTTCCTATACTCTATTTCTTTAACGTCAACAAAAGTCTTCTGAACAGACTTCCACGGATTTCACAGAACTAAAATTGTTTTGTACTGAAATCTTGTCGAAAATCGAAGAAAGCTGTCGGCTTTACAATTACTATATTTATTATTTCAATTATTGTTAGGAGCATGAATGTATAGTAAATTACTGTTATGAAAAATGGTACTTATTTTTAGATAAGGTTACTTCATGTGTGATTTTCCGTGCTATCAAGTGTCCTATTTTTATTTCCACTGTAGAGTAAACGGCTGCCTCCTAAAATTATTCAATTGCTTGGTAATTAACAGTATACTTATTGAATAGAGTCGAATAATAAGAATTTTGTTAAAGAAGTAAAATAAATTGCAAACATAATTTGTGGCGTTTCGCGAGAAAAGGGCCCACTGTTAGGTATGGAGTTAAGTTAAGGAGCATATAGCCTGATAAATTTAAGGGGTTTTTTAACTCAGGACAAATCCTCTGGGTGAAAAGGCGAGTCGCCTGGGAAGTTTTAAAATTGGAACTTCGAAAACCCGCTTTTTGAGGAAACCGCTCTAACTCTTGAGATAAGAACCCATGTTTATTATATTCTTAGAAATGATGGCCCCCCTGCAGTTTGTTTACGTTTGAATTCCCCCAATTCAGGATCAAGGCCACTGCAAGCCATGCCCGAAACCGTTCTTATATCGGTATTTGAGTGTATAATGTTACGAGATAGAGTATAGATTGAAAAAAACGCGAATATCTCCGTAATCACAAACGTCAAAGTGGGCCCTTTCCTTGCGGAACGGCACATTTATACTCTGCCATAATATTAAAGATACTTAGATAATGATACACTCGCAACTATAGTATGTAATGCCTCATCATATTGTTAGCATTCCGATTGTTACAAAGACATAAATTTTTCTAGAACAATGCAGATTGAACGACATATACATATATAATTCCAAAGCCTAATATATGTTAAACAATGAAGTACAAGGTAAAGTGTGCTAAGAATGTTATATTGGTTGCCTAGTTCTATTCAGTTATGCGAGGAGAACACTGATCATTTATATTTAAAACATACAGTTAGAACAAGAAATTATTTACCTGAGTGATTTTATTCGCCGAAAATGCCTTAATGCTTGGTGTGTAAATTTATATAATCACATATTGCAATATTTAATTAGCGTATTAATTATTTTGAACTCTATGTAAAAGTGAATCGCTTAAAATCACATAAAAGTCTATTTAAATTTTCGACCTTCCACGATGTTCGTAAGAATTTGATAATATGCCTTATAATTCGCCTTAATTATGTAAAACTGTTTCAAGATTTAAAAGATTTAGGAAGTCGTAACAGCCGATTTTAATGTAGATAATATAAACAGATAAAAAGCTATGTTGTCAATTTCATACGCAATTTCCAGCTTTTTTACGCTTTTGCATGTGAGCGAGCTCAACATTATAGAATGTATGGGTGTATTCGCTTTTCGTCTGTCTTTTCATCAATGCAGCATTTGATTTGTCTGCATTAATTTCAATTACATATCAAATATTTTTAATAAGTTACTGTAAAGGAATATGCATCAGGGTGGACCGAAAAAGATTTCTAGCAATCGATGTTTAAAAGCAAAAAATCCTTACAGTCACCAGTTTTATCTTATTTATTTTGATCTATATGCCTCAAGAACGTATGGAAGTACCTATTTGATATAAAAAAGTGTAAAAAATTTAAAATAGGACATTTTAAAAATTTAAATTCTGTTTTTATTGAATTCCGAGCAGAAAATTACTTTGAAAATAAATTATAAGAAGTAAATAATTCATTTAATAATTATTAACCTTTACATTTTTGGAGTAAAATCCTTATGTAGCCGTTTCTTTTTTAAACTGTACAATACACATTTTTTGACGTAATTTTATGCGCGGAATTCAAAACAGATAACATTCAAATTGAAAAAAAAATTTTGATCAATTTTTAATATATGTATAATATCAAATGTGTACTTTCATAAATTCTTTAGGCATATAGTTCTATATATAAAAAAATCGGTGACTAAGAATTAATTTTTTCATATATTTTTTGCGTAAATTCAATTTTTTCCATTTTGAACACGCCTGAGAAGGTAAAAGAAATTAGTCGAGTAAAAAAATGTTAACAGTATATTCAGCTCATCAAAAGCTAACAATTTTTCGCTATTACAAATTGATCGCAAAAAATTAACTTTTTTCTGCCCACCGTAGTATCCAGTTGTAGAGACAAAAACGTATCTATACCAGTACATAATAGAATATTTTCTTTTCTAAAGTACTTAGTTCTGTACTTAAATACATCATCAGCATTCTACGAAGATCTTTTTTTTTAAAGTTAGGTATTTACTAAGGCGTGTATTGTATTCTATTAATTTATCCCCAAAATATGTATTCCGTCCTGAAAAAAAACTTAAATATATGTATACAGTATATATACACGTACGTGTAAATTGGCTTTTTAATAAAAAGATAATTATATCGTTTTACTGAAATGCTGTATATTCTAATTTGTAAAATATCTCAACCAAATCTAAGTTTTTTCTTTAGTTAAAGCATTTTAAAACAGTATTTCAACCAAAATGCGACATTTCTCGTTTTGTTACTTAACATTTTTGAAAATAAATGGAAATTAAATTAATTCGAATAATGGTCTAATTATTAACTAAAAATTTGCTAGTTATTTACAGGTTTGATTTAAATAATTGAGAGGAATTAATCCAACAAAACTTATTTACAATCGTTTAAAGAAATAAAAAAGTTAAAAGTATCCGTGTTTCCCGACTTGAAAAGGGACAATATATTGCACAAGAAGTTAAAAATATAATCTATTGGACTTGGTCCAACGATTCTTTGAAATCTATTTCCTGGTTTCATTTTTCCAACTTTTTGCACACGACATTTCCAGGTTTTTCTATTAAATTTTTATTCAAAATCTGATTATAAATCATTATTCTTAGTTTCTTAAACGATTGCGAAATATTTAAACTTTTGTCTCCAGTTGTTCTTTAAGAGAATAAAAATAACAATAATGCATGTTACAAAGACAGTTTGTTGAACCTACATTTTTTTAAATTTAATTTACCTGCTCCAAATCCGAAAAAATAAATTCCCAATTTTTTTTTACTTTGATTTTAACAGGCGTCGGGTTTGACTTGCAGTTTTCCCCATGTAAAATGCATGGGGAAAGATCCCTTTTTTGATTTTTTATAATAGTTTTTTAGGATTTGAAAAAAAATGTGACGGGAACGTATGGGGGCCTGTAGAGAATTATCCAACGAAGAATTTCATGTATCAGACATATAGGTTTGACATCCCTAACACACCCCCAAGAGTACCTGAAAAGTACCCTTAAAACCAAAAATGTCAATTCTTCATGAAATTGACCTTTTGAACACTGTATTCTGTTTTTTTTACTCAAAATTGCTCTAGTGAAATATTTATTATAATAGGTTAATTAATTTTTAACTATTGAAATAAATGGAATTTGTTTGAATAATTTTCCGAAAATTCGTTTTTTCGCCTAAAAATTATTACTAAAGTCTAGTGGAATATTTATTAACATTGATTCATTAATTTCTAATTGTTTAAACAAATATAATTTGTTGTTTTTATGTTTTTGAAGTTTTGTTTATGAAAATTATTACTATTGGTATAGTGGAATATTTAAAAACATTGGTTAACTAATTTTTTATTATTTAAACAAATCCCATTTGTGTAAAAAATACTTTTTTTTTCAAAAATTCGTTGAACTGGCAGTTTATTTCAATTAAACGACACATTTATTTTCAAATATTTTTCAATTGTTAAAACAATAAATGATTATTTATTTTTAACTAATAATACTATTCAACTAATAATTTGTTTACATAATTAAAAACTAATGTACCAATATTTATAAATATTCCACTAGACCCACAGCAATATTTTTTATTTCAAACAAATTCGAAACGAAATTATTTAAAAAAATTTTTTTGTTTAAATAAGAAAAAATTAATGAACTTATGTTAATAAATATTCCACTAGACCAATGATAAGAATTTTAAGTAAAAAAAAGCAGAATACAGTGCTCAACAGGTCGATTTCATGAAGAATTGACATTTTTTGTTTTAGGGGTAGTTTTCAGGTTCTCGTAGGGGTGGATTAGGGATGTCAAACCCATATGCCTGACATATGAAATTCTTCATTGGATAATTCTCTACAAGCCCCTATACTTTCCCGTCACATTTTTTCAAACCCTAATAAATTATTCCAAAAACTCAAAAAAGTTATTTTTCCCCGTACATTTTACATGGGAAACTTCAAGTCAAAACCGACACCTTTTAAAATAAAAAAATTATTATTTCTGATTTTTTTCAGAATATAAAAACTAAATAAAAAGGCCTCTTTTGAAATAAATCGCTATTTTTTGTTCTTTGATCAATTCGTCTGCTTTTTTCGAAAAGAACACGTAATAAATCGTGTTCTCAAATAAAAACCTTTTAATTTTGCGTCTAAAAAAAAGTTTCTACGTGATTAATATTGATTGTCTTTCCGCTCCCTTTTAGGTTTGGAAAATTGTATCAGGCATAAGTTTTTGCATATTCTACGTTGCGGTTCCATGTTACATAAAATTTCTGAAAAGCAAAAAAAGTTCACAAATTTATAAACAATTAAAAAATCTAGAATCGAACGAATTAAACTAGATTAAATTATCTCTAAAACTAAAAAAAAAAAATTGTTTCTAGCTCTTACAGAAGAGAATTTATAGTTTTTCATTCTGTGAATTTCTTTTTACACATTAAATAATCGAATTATATGGTAACTTTTATTTCAGTGCAACTGCCCAATGAGCTTCTCATTCACACATATCATGCCAACCTAATTTATTCAATTAATGAGTAATTCCATGTCAAATCATCTAAAGCATTTCATCTACTGTTGGTAATTTTTAATAAAAATTCTGGTATCCGTTAGGTGCTAAAAAAAAATAATTAAAATTAAAACTCAAGAGATAGTTAAAATTGAACATTTTTTCCTTTCTTGACTTTTATAACTTTGGTGACTTTAATTATATTAACATATATTTTTTAATTATTTACATCAAGATATAGTTTTAAATAAAAATTAAAAACTTTTTGGAATTTTCGGATAAAGTTCATTTTTGATTTTATTTAAATTTTGTTTATTGATAGCTGAAAATGTAAATATAAAAATAGGATATCCCTTAGTTTTCGAGAAAAAACTAAAAACGTACTCCGAAACGATGCACAAGGTCTCTAAAAAACAATGTAAACAATAGAGAAATATTGTACTCGTATGCCCGAACATCGAAGTTCAGACTAGGGCGCTTGGCACACCATGCCATGGCCAACGTTCTTAATTATATCTCAAAAATTAATAGAGATGCCATTTTTACAATTACAAGGCTTTTAAAGGACATTGAAAGCTATTTACAAAAAAAAATAAATAAAGAAAATCAGATATGGCTTTTTTTAATCAGTTTAAAAATTTGTTTGTGAAAAATCCAAAAAGTTTTTATATTTTGTTTTCTGAAAATATTTATTTAAACTGCGTCTTATTATGAATAACTTAAAAAGAGACGTTAATATCATTTAAATCACAAAAGTTATGTAAGTTCCTTTCAACAAACTGCGGTCTGCCCTTTCAAGAAGATAAACTTGGTTTTGATGAGGCGTGATTGTTTACCTTAAGATCTAATTTGATTTTAGCGCGCAGGCGAAACCAGCGCCACACTTAGCACGGAATCAACACTACTTTTTTGCCGAATCGATATTCTGCTCAGTGTCGCAAACGAAATCATAGAGTATATCTCAGAGTATCTGCGATGCACTGTAAAGCATAATTATTTCGCGAGTTGTTAGACGTCAAGTGATTGGCGAAAAAACTGTCAAGTTTTGTTCGCTCGTTCGTGAAGCAAAATGTCGTGGTTAACGGGAACAGTGATTTCGATTTTGCTGTGTCTGACTTTTCGACGTTCGCACGCGACTCTCCATGAACCGACACCGACGTCCATCAATGATCGAGGTGTGATTTCATTTATTTTCATGTCCCCATTTCACCTGTCCGTCCTTATTTTCACGCTGTTCCCAATTTTTTCCGACGAAACTTCCCCTTTGATCTTAGCATCGATTTTCTATTTATCAAAAAGGGGAATGTTTCTCAGTGGACCAATCGGCTCAAGTCCATGAGCACCTGCAGTGCCCGAACTGTTATGGCGATTTTACCTTCGTTAGGTGGACATTCTGTTCACACCGACAAAAAATGCAGTTTTCTAAGAAATGTTTAGGCAGAGAAGCATGATTTTTTAAAAGTATTTTTGGATGGATTCGAGGAATTTGGATATGTGAAAATTAATTGAATATAGATTTCGAAGTAGGGTAATATTTTGTAACAATTATTTAAATTAGACAAGCTTGAGAAAAGCTTATGAGATTAAATACCTTGATGACAAAAGGTGATTCATTTTTCATTCGGTATTGAGACTGAGTTTTCTGTTGTTATTTTTGAGAAATCAGGATGTAAGTAATTAAAAATAAATAATTAAAAATTGAAACTTTCAACAGATAAACGTTATTTTAGTTATATATTCACAGTCGCAAAACTTATTTATTTTAAACGTTTGGAATAATGAGCGTACGAAAATGAATATTCACTTTTTGGGAATTGCAAAAGTGGGTTATTGATATTTGAATTGCGACGTAACACACGTTGCATTTTGGAGCCAGAAAATAAACAATTGTTATTTTGGAGTAACAAAAAAATTAAGCACTAGCATTTTGAGAAAATGGCCAAATCGATAGTTGTATGTAATATAGTTGGTCTTGCGTAGCAAATACAACGTTTTTCATTTCAAATTATATTCTGACATATTATTTGTAAAATTCGATCAAATATGAAAGGAATTTTTTTGAATTTTTAAGGCCAATATCATGTTATACATATAATTGAACGCAAAACTACTTGTTACAAAACGTGTATATTGGCATAGCATTGTCAATGACTTCTCCGAAAACGTATTAGTAGCCGGGCGAATTTTTATTTTATCCTCACCAAATTGTACAAAAGTCGAGTCATGTGAAAAGAGATTGTAATATATTTTCTAATCCATTTTTGACATTTTTCCAAATTTACTATTTTTTCTATATATGGTCTTGTAAGAGAAGTGTCGATCACCGGAAAATTTACCCTGCATAATTATATGCCACATAAGTTCTCCAGGATGTCCAGCTACCTTGTAAACCTGGAATTCTCCTTGAATTATTTTCAAACCTTGAAAACCTCTGGAAATCTTGATTTTTTGATCAGATTTTTGAATTTCAATTATGTTTGCTTACTTTTAGGAGTTATTTAATTAAAATGCGAAAAGTAATTTGAATCTTTTTGTCCATTATGAAAGATAATTATCAAGATATAATTTATGACACTACACTGTACACTGTACCAATCATTTTACAGATTGCGATTAAAAGACTAATATTGTGAATAATTCTATACGTTTTTAATTTCTTCTCAGCTAATATTGAATGTTAAAGAACGTTATTTCAGTTTGAAAATTAGAATGATCCTTGGCCATAGAATGGATATTTAGAGGGGTTGACCAAATGACCACTCGGTTTTTGCGTGTAGGGAAGTCCACCCTATAGTAGATAATGATCCTACAGTAGATAATTATTAATTATGAGCACGAATATAAGTAAAATACAATTTAATTTTAATATATTATTTCGTATTCTTGTCTTAACGCTTAATTACATTAAATTAATTATTGTACATAGATTAGTGTTTTAAATGAATGATATCTACTTCATGATGGTCTCCCATACACCAGATTTCAAAGGTTTCACAATTTCACAAAGATTTTAAAACTTTAAAAGATTTAAAGGATTTAAAAGATTTGAAAAGGGGTACACTGGGTACAGTACACTGGGTTTTAAAGATGTAAACAAATTTTGAAGATTTGAAACAATTTCCAAAGGTTTCAAAACATGTCATTAAGTTTAAAAATAATTAAATGATTTCTACGAATACAAAAGACTTCACAAAGATTTCAAGGATTCTAAAATACATCTACACTGGATTTAAAAGCTTTCACAACAATTTTCCACTATTTCAAAGATTTCATAAAATTTTATAAAGATTTTAAAAGAATTCAAGAACTTCAAAGATTTAAAAAAAAAGGTACAGTGCACCGAATTTCGAAGATTTAAAGCGATATCAAAAGGTTTCAACAAATTTGAAAAGATTTTAATGACTTCAGAAATCAAGATTTCAAAAAATTTAGAAAAGATTGTGCGAAAGTTTAAAAAGATTTCACAAAAATTTAAAGATTTCACAAAGTTTTTACAAAGCTTTTACAAAAATTTTAAAAGATTCACAATGATTCCAAAGAAATTTTAAGATCTTACAAATATTTTAAATGCTTCAAAAGATTTAAGTGAATTCACAAAGATTTTAAAAGACTTCACAAAGGCGACTTATGTTCGCAAATAATTATGAATTTGGTTTTTCATGCTTCAGCTTTCTATATAGACTATTGACCAATAAAAAAATGAAAACGCTTATTTGTTACATGTTTAACAAACGGTTATTTCATTATTTGATGTAAAAAAGGGGTGATCTGGAAACTCCTGATTTTTTGACTTGAAAAGCCTAGAAAAGATCTTAAATTTTATTTCTACCGATCACTGGATACTCTGTTCTTTCCAGATATGTCAAAATAGTTTTTCTAATGTTAGAATCAGTTCCAGTAATATATATATATATATATATATATATATTTTTTAAATAATTATGTTATTTAATTGCAAATAAGAATACAAAGCGTAGTTTACCTTAATTCTAGGAAAATTGATTAGCTTCTGGGGGTGGTTAATCGTTATAAAGAATTTACAATTTGATTTGATCTACCTGATAATTAAAATCAAATAAACAGATAAACTTATCTGGATAAATGTCAGTTGGCGAATAAATGTCGTTCACTTCCTTTCAAGTTCTTATCTGATTACTTATATCATATGTCCAATTAAAATGAAGAGCTTCTAGTTGCTAAGTTTAATACACGTATAGTAAGGCTAAACGTCTATAAAAACTCATTTTATCAGAAAGAGCAACATTAATTAATTATGAATCATCGAATGGAATACATTTATTTGTAGTAATATCGAAAAAGTTATACAAATTCATGATATGTTTAATTAACTAAAAGCAACTGCCTGACTCCCAGTAGAACCACCGTAAATCACACCTATGACTACGTCTCATTGTAGAAAGTATAGATATAGTAAAAAAAAGGAAATTGTCATGCGAAATTTTTTATACTCGCCAAAATAGTGACAAATATGAAATCTTATTAATAACGCTACAAATAGTGTTCGATAACTCAGTCAAGTAGAAACCAATGTTAGACCCATTCTGAAGAAAAAAGCTTATTATAAGCGGAATTTAAACGTACTTTCCATATATATTAACAGCAAAAAATTATTGGATTTTCAAAAATGTAATTAAATTTTTGTTAAGGTTGAAAAAATCGGGAAAAATTTCGAAATACAGTTGAACTTATCAGCAGAAACTTTATTGGAGCCTTTTGAGAATTGATGCCGTGCCTTGGTTTCCGTTGAGTGGAGCCGGGGGGGGGGGGGGCGCCCCCCCGTACGCAAACAGAAGCCCAACAATAAAGCGCGGCACCCGAACGGCCCAAGGAGATAACTGCGCCCTGTTACACAATTTGAACCGAAGGGGTGA
>JAAAKG020091131.1:0-16319 GCA_010014905.2 Druon quercuslanigerum | reverse complement strand
TAAGAATGTGTTCGTTAAAGCCGAAGGAGCTTTAACTAAATAGAATTTCACCAAATTACTGTTGTTGATGATTTGACAACATTCTGTTAATTAAATAAACGTGGCATCAAATTAAATTAGATTTAGTAAAGAAAATGTGTTAATAATAAGTAAGCCTCACAAACATATAATTTTATAATTTTTTTCATTGAGAATTTATTTTGCGGCTTCTATATTTATTATTCGGTTGAAAATTGTATTATTTTGTTGAAAATTCAATTATTTTGGTAAACAATTCAAATGTTTTACTCAAAATTCGTCTTTATTGTTCAAGAATTTATCTACATTTGGTCGAAATTTCATTTTTTGGATCAAAATTCAACTGTTTGGTTGAAAAGTAAGCTTTTTTTCTTGACGATTCAACGAATTTGTTGTCAAATCGTATTTTTTGGTTGAAATCAAATGCTTTTTGTTTAGAATTAAAATAATTTTTTAGTTTTTTTGTTGTTTTTAAAATAACAACTATTAAATTATTCATTGAAAATTCAACTGCTAGTTGAAAGCGGAACTGCTTTGTTAAAAATTCCGTTTTTTTGGTTGTTGATTCATACATTTAATTCAAAAATGTTTTTGTTTCACAAATTTAACAATTTTATATAACCTTTTTCTTTTGGTTCATAATTAATTTTTTTCCACTTCAAATTTAACAATTGTACTTGAATATAAAAAAGAATCTTTTTCTGTTACAAATTCATGTATCTCAATGAAAGTTCATCATTTTAGTTAAAAATTCATTTCTTTGGTTAAGCATTTAAAGATTTAGTTGAAAATGAATGTACTTTTTTTTAATTTATATTTTTGGTAAAAAATAATTTTTCCTTTAATTTACCTTTCTGGTTAAAAATTCATTTCTTTATTCAAAAATTTAACTCTGGTTGGAAATTCGCCTTCTTTGGTAAAAACTTTAATCTTCTTTGTTGAACATTCATATTTGTGGTTGAAAATTAATTTCTGTGGTAGAAAATTGAACTATTTTATACAAAAGTTTTAGTTGAAAATTCAAATATTTGGTTGAAAATACATGAATTTCATAAAGAATTCTTTTTTTTGGGTAAAAAAATTATCTCATTGGCTGAAACTCATCTTTTCACTTAATATGTATTACTTTGGTTGAAAATTTTACTATTTTGGTACAAATTTAATCTTCTAGCTTGAAAATTCATCTATTTGAAGTTGAAAATTTTTCTTTATTAGTTGAAAATTCAATTATTTGTTCAAAAATTCATGTTAAAATATTATTTTTTTGTTGAAAATTTAACTATTTTATAGATATTTTTTGTATAAAAATCAATGTTTTTTTAACTCAACTTCATTTCTTTTTTGGAAAATTTCGTTTTTTTTTTGTTGAAAAATAATTGTTTAAACTGAAAATTTCATTATTATATTTTGGGTTCAAAACTTATGTTTTGGAGTCAAAAACTCAACTATTTGGTTCAAAGTTCGTAATTTTGTTTTTATAGAAAAGTAATCTCATTACTTGTAACTTCATTTTTTGGTTGAAAGTTAATTATTTTAACTCAAAATTTAACGATTCTATTTTTAATGGAAACCTTTTAGTTGATAATTCAACTATTTGTTTAAAAACTCAAGTGATTACTCGAAAATTTGACTTTTTTGGAAGGAAAGTAATCTTATTTTGGTTGAAAATGTGTTGTTTTTTTAACTGTAATTTTAACTATTCTATTTTTGTATGAAAGTTTATCTTTTTTAATTTAAATTTCTTGCATTTTGTTAAAAATTTGTCCCATTTAGTAGAAAAATAATGTTGTTGGTTGAAAATTCATCTCTTTGGTTGAAAGTTTAAATATTTTCTTGAAAATTCGTCTTTTTTGTTTGGAGAAACAATTGTTTTAACTAAAAATATAATTATTATATTTTCGACTCAAAATTTATCCTTTATGTTTTAATTTAAAATTAATCTTTCTTTGTTGAAAATTCGTCTTTTTGGCAAAAGCGTCATCCTCTTGGTTTAAAATTCCCCATAAGTAAGATCTCCCACTCCTCTCCTTCAAATCGTTTTACGTAATTTGCGGATGACCCCTTAGAAAATTTTGTATGAATTGTCACTAAAAGTCTTTAAAAAATTAACAAAAACAAATATTTGTATTGCATTAACATTATTTATCTCCTACACATAAGCTTGTTTTTATACCTGAAAGAAAAATTGGCAACGTCAGCAAAAATGAAAGATTGATCAGGGACAATTGATGGAATTTCAAAATTAGGATTTTTTATCAACCCCGACACTAACCTCTCGTATTTCCGACGGTAATTTCGTAATGAATTCTTGAATCCTCATCGGGATCTGTGGCAGTAACAGACGTGACAGGAGTTCCCGTTGGCACGTCTTCAGAAACAACAACCTCGTAATTTTTCGGATCAAAATGTGGATCATTGTCGTTCACATCAGTGACCGTTAAAATAACAGAAGCACTTGCCGACTGAGGCGGTTCTCCAGAATCACTAGCAATTACCGTGAATTGATATTTAGAGCACAACTCTCGATCCAACTGTTTTATTGTATAGATCCAACCGGTCTCCGAGTTGACAGAAATCGGAAAGTTTTCAGTCGATGCTCCTGAGAAATCTCTGGCACCTATCACATACTTGATTTGAGCATTCAAACCTTCATCTGCATCGTATGCCTGCACTCGGACGATATTGTATCCAACAGGTTCTCCTTCCGACACAGCTTCTTGAAACAGACTCGTGTAAAACCTCGGAGAGTTATCATTCACGTCCTTGACATGAACCAATAGCTGGGTAGTGTTAGATCTTGCTGGCAAACCGCCATCCTGAGCCCGAATCACTATGCGATAATTCTTCGCATTCTCATAATCCAAATTCTTGACCAGACTGACATCACCACTCTGAGAGTCTATTGAAAAAGTGTTTTGAATGTTTCCGCCGATAATATTGTATCGAACTGCTGCATTGTTTCCAGTATCAGTATCAGTGGCCCTGATTCTAGCAATAATAGGATCACTCGTGTAATCAAGGTCTTCTGGGATAGTGACTGAATAAGTTCGTTCAGAAAACTGCGGATAATTGTCATTGTCGTCTGACACGCGCACAACCAAAGTGGTTGTTGCAGTTTTCCTAGCTGAAGGAGGTGTGGCAAGATCGGAGGCACGCAGAATTACGGTATAAACTTCAGTCTTTTCTCTGTCAAGGGCTGTTCTCGTTGTCACAACTCCAGACCTTGTATCTATCCTGAAGGTGGAAGAATCCTCCGTCACGGATGTGATACCACCTCCAGTAGTGGATACTATGGCATACTCGACTTCCGCGTTTCTTCCGGCATCTTTATCAGTAGCCTTGACGGCAACGACGGTAGAACCCACAGGAACACCTTCCCGGACTGCTGCCTCGTACTCTGGCCACTCGAAGTTAGGCTCGTGATCGTTAGTGTCCAAAACATTCACTTGCAGCATTGTCGTTCCTGTTCTTGGTGGAAACGAGTCGTCAACAGCCGAGACCCTGAAATAATGAACCTCCAAGCTCTCTCGATCAAGTCGTGCACGCGTCGTAACCCTTCCGGTGACAGGGTCGAGAAGAAAAAGCGCCTGTGACCTTCCGTCTAGAAGTGATGTCATCGAATAACGGACCATTCCACCTTCAGGATCTCTAGCTCGCACGACTGTTACGGATTCACCAGCTTCCTTCTCCTCTTCGACGGCAGCAACATAGAGAGCCTGTTCGAAAAAGGGTGACTGATTTCGCAGTTCTCTCCTGACTCTTCTCCCCAAATCGGTGTCATCGAGCTGCTGATGGTGAAAGACGATCTTGAGCCGATGTTCTGCATCCGAGAGATGTGGCGACTCGCAATTCAGGGTCATAGAAACCGAGATCTTCCAAAGAGGATCTTTCAAACATTGTTCCGAGGCTGATACCAAATCGCCAGCTCCACTCTCGATCAGAAATCTAGGATCTGCAACGCCACCCCATTTTGTCGCGCATTCTTTGAGGGCCGTGTGAGGCAAGAAATCCCTCAGAGCTGCGACCAACTGCGAACTCCTCAAACAGACTTCGGTGAACTTCTCTGTGCTTGGCATTGCATAGGAGGCCAAGGTCTCTGGCATCCAGCCATTGGTGGCCTCCAGGTCTTGATTTTCGCCACCACATCCTGTGATTAGGACCCTCAGTGGCAAACTGTAGTAGTCTATCATTGGCCTACCGAGCCTCGAGCTGGTGGAGTCGACGTAGTAGGTGAACAGCCGGGGATATTGAAGGCCATCGCAATTCAAACTTTTTGCAAGGGTCACACGCCCTGTGTGTGGATGCACCTTGAGCAATTTGCGAGCGAACCAGGCAGTACGGTCTCGCGAGACTTCGTACTTTCGTCTGCCACCTAACTGTGGCACACCTGCCTCGAAGACTATAGAGCCGGGACGTAGATCCGAGGAAAGAACCGCCAGATAACTCTCCACAAAACTGCACAAGCCCGTTAGGCAGAGAACAATCCATATTGTCCTTGCCATGTCACGTTTTACTGTGTCTTTTCATATTTTGTCTTTATCGTCCCCATCTTCGAACTCAAAACGTTCTCAAGGAAGACACTCCTGATGCCATTTTCTTCCTGCAACAAGACAATCAATTATTACTATTTTTTCTAGTGTATTCTTTTCAGTAGAGAAACCTGAATTGTTTAAATCATTTTATATACTAGCTAACCAAAGATTATAATGTTAAACTAAGAGAAATTTAAAAAATTATTAATAATAAAAATAACAAAATTGGGAAGATAAAAATTTTTCGAAAGCGCAGTTTGCTAACATGTAAAAAAAGCCATATAATAATCAACATTAAATTAATTGTACTTTAAGATAGGGTCCTAATTAAATGCACCTGCATTTCTGAACGTTTAAGTGAACTGAATATATTTGCGCAATTTTATTTCATCCAAAATATTGTTTCTGCTAATAAATAAAAATATGGTTTATAAGTTTCATTTATAATTGCATTTCTTTCAATGTAATGAATAAATTTTTTTGTACTGTTTATAGTTTAGAAAGCTATTTATAAAAAAATTCGTTCATTTTAACGTTTAGAACTTCAAGCGCATCCTAATAAATATATGCTACTTCATTAGTATACTATTGTTGTTTTCAAAAATTCTGATCAAAGCAAAAAATTCCTGGCCATTTCCAGCTTTTTTTCCGTTTCGCAACAAATTTTCACGGTTAATGAAATTAAAAAAGTCGAATTCTAAAGCCAACACTTTTTCCATTTGAAGTAATAAGAACTGAGCTGTAAATTAAAGCTCTCAAAGTGAAACACTTGAATTTTAAACTTTTAAAATTGAAGTATAAAAGTCTTTGAATTAAAAATGTTATATTGAAATTCTTAATAAACTACACGTATAAATAGAAGCTACTAACACTTTTCAACTGCATAGTTTTTAATTAAATGCAGTTAAACCGTCAAATTAAAATTTTTAAACTTTCATAAATTATAGAGTTCAAAGATTCAGATTCAGTTCCAAAAATATAAATGCACATTATCATTTTCAATGCTCTAAATTGAAGAATCAATCAATTTAATAAAAAAATTTAATTGTATCGTTTTAAGCAATTTTAAACTAGAAACAATTTTTTTTTCAAATTTCAAATTATTTTAAAAAAAACTGTCAGAACTACTAAACATCTTTACAAATGAAATAAATTTTTTTTAACCATTTTTTTGAAAATTCTTTAAAAACTCTTAAAAAGCTACTACATTTTTAGTTCGAAATCAGCCAAAATCTATATTTGGTTTTAAATAAGATCGTTAACTATTTGCATAGAAATTTTTGTACAAATAGCCGGATTCTGTTGGTGTATATTCCTTAAAATCATAAAAAAAATTTAATTAATTTTGAATGTTTTCAAAATTTCTAAATATCTCTTTAAGTTACTCGAATTTTTGTGAGAACAGTAGGTGTTCAATTGTTATTGATACATAAAAATTCCATATTTTTACTCATAAATTAAAGTTTTTTGAATAGAACAATTAAAAATGTAACGTTCAAAGTTCCGTTTTTGTTTTGTTTTATATATTTAATTTATAACTGAAGATTTTAAATAAACAGTCCCATGTTTCTAAATAATAAGTAATTGTTCTTTTTCTTAATTAATAAATTTTAAATTGAATGGTTTAAAAATGGAAAATAGTTCATAAAGTTTAAATCGTGGGTTTACATTTGTTTAACTGATCAGACTTTCCAATTGAAGGAGTTTAATTTTTAACGTTAAAATCTGTAAATTCTAAAATTGTGAACTGATTTTGAATCTTCTTTAAAATAAAATATTATTTACTTTTTAAATCTTAAAGTACAATTCAATTTTAAAAATCATTAATTCATTTATATTCACAGTTGATCAACTAAAAATGTTTTTTTTTCTTCAAAAATCTTCGATTTTAAAGGCTTCTAACTTTTAATTGTTTAGGTCTTTAAAACTGCATTTTAAACTTCTTAAAATTAAAATGTACGCTTAAAAAATTATAGATCCAAAATGTAAATTATACAAATTTTTAAACTAAGAATTCATCTTTTTTAGTTCAAATTTTATTATTTGTTTGAAAATGTAAATATTTTGTTACAAATTCATCCCTTTTGGTTGAAACTTCAACTATTCTGTAGAAAATTCGTCCTTTTTGCTGAAAAATCCATCATTTTGGTTGATGTTTTTATTCTTTATTATCTAAAAAATCTCGTTTGATTTAAAAATCAACTGTTTTGTTTAAAAGTAGTCTTTTTCGATGGAACAGACTGTTTTCGATTTAAAATAAAAATATTTTTCGGTTGAAATATTAACTATATTACATTTTTCGTTAGGAATCTATATTTTTTGGTAGAATATTCAACAAATTAGCTGAAAATAGAACTATTTTGTTAAAAATTCATATTTCAGGTTTTGAAAACGCAACTTTTTTGCAGAAAATTCGTCTTTTTGACTTGAAAGTTTAGAAATTTGGTTCAAAAGTTTTTTTTACTGTCTTTGCTGAAAAATCAACTATTTTATTGGAAAGTTTGATTAAAAATAAAATTACTATTATAAATATTTTGGTTTAAATTATTAGTTATTTGTTTAACAATTAAACCAGTTTGTTAAAAAATCATTTTTTAATTGAGAATTTATCATTTAAGTTGAAAATTCATCTCTTTGGTTGGAAACGTATCTATTTTGTAAAAATTTAGTCTTTTCCGGTTAAAAATTTAATTATTTTGGTAAAAAATCTAACTATTAAATTGAAAACCTATATTTTTTCGATGAAATCAAATGCTTTTATAATTAAAATTAAAATCTTTATTTGGTTGAAATATTAACTATTACATTTTCCGTTAATAATTCATCATTTTTGTTTGAAAAGTCAACTAATTGATTCAAAATTTTAGTTATAAGATTTTATTTTGGTTAAAAATTAATCTTTTTTTAGTATACTGAGAAAAAATTACTTGAATTAAAGAAATTTTGTACCTCGAGTAGTACTGAATACGTCTAATCAAATTTTTTTTTTGATCGAAATAAATAATCTGATTTTTTTGTGTAGAAAATGTATCTTCTTCATTGAAAATTAAACTCTTTGGTTAAAAACTCATCTGTTTTGTTGAAAAATTAATTTCATTTTTAAAGACTTATTTCTCTATTTTCGTGACAAATCTCCTTATTTTCCCTGGGTTTACAGCATTTTGACCTGTTAAGTAAATAAATACGTTTTTGATTAGCAACTATAGAATTAAAAAATATATATAGAAAAAAATCAGCAAATAAATCGTTTAGGAAATATTTAAAAACTGGTATTATCAAAAAGAGCTTGCAAAGCCTCATGCTTTCTAATCTCTTCAATTTCTGTTTATAATTCTTAAAAAATAAATGGGAAACCTTGTAAAATAGGGAGAAAAATAACAATTTCAGTCAAAATTCTTGATTTCAGATGTTTTAAGGGATTGATAAAATTGAAGCTGAAAAGAGGGATTACATAAAAAAAAGGGGGACAGACTGTGATCCCTGTAATTATGATAGCTATACTTGATCAGTTAATTTTATGGAAAATTCCGTATCAATAGAGATGATTCAATGATTAAGATATAAATTTTCACTTATAAAACTGATCTTTATTTCAATACTTTTAACATCTCCCACGATTTCTAATAATCTCGGTCACAGTAATACCGGAATGAACATAAGAATTTATCATCACAATCATAACCATCACTTGCTAAGACTTAAGAGTTATGAACTGCAAACTTAAGTCTCGAATGTCTTTCACATTTAAAGACAGGAATTATTTCTCATGCTAAATCTAAAGCTTTCGTTGTAAATTAAACTTATCTTGACTACAAGACCGTCTCGCGTTCCAATTTACCGCTTCCAACTGGAAATCGTACATCGTACGGAATACATTGGTATGCATTCAACGGAAGCACCATAAGATTCTTTCCCTCATTTGTTCTTCCTTTTACCATCTTTTTACTTTTTTTTACTTTTTTTTAGTAATCCTCTGGTGACCATAGAAACGCGATTCTCGCATACAACTCGTTTAACGCCCAAGCGTCCTGCTGCTAGTTATTTATTGTTATTTATTTCCTTCTCGTATTGATACTCAATGCAGTTCAAATGTACTGAGTCAGAAAACAGTGGAAGTGAATGAAAATAATTAACAGGGTTGCGATTCCGCGAACGATTTTAAATTGTCGGTCAAATAAAAGTAACATATTTACATATTCAAAAAAAAACAAAGATTTATTTTAATTTATGACGATCATTCTAAACATCCTTAAAAAAAACAGAGCTGAAAATTGCAAAATACATGACTTTTCAAATAAAATTAAGGAATCTTCAACTGAAATAGTTAAATATTAAACCTAAAAGGTAATTTTTTATACAATGAGATTAATTTTCAATCAAAAAAGGTAAATATTTAAACAAACCGTTGAACTTTGAACTAAAAAAAGCATCTTCAACATAAAATGGAAAAGTTACATTTTTAGTTAAAACAATAATTTTCAACCATACTGATGGATTTTCAACTAAAGCGATGAATCTTTAATTGTAATAGGTGAATTTTAAACTAAACAAAAAGGCTAATTTTTATTTATACAGATTCAACCAACAAGGACGGCTTCTCTACGATAAAAGATAAATTTCCAATCCAAAAATGTAAATTTTTAACAAAACAGTTGAATTTTCGATAAACAATGACGGCTTTAACAAAATAGTCGAAAAATTTTCCATGGAATAATTAAATTTTCAATAACATAGTTTAATTTTCTACCAAATAGCAAAATTTACAAAAAATACATGAACTTTTAATGAAATAGTTGATTTTTGAACTAAAAAAATCAGTCACCAACCAAAAATAGAATAGTGAAATTGGCATTAAAAAAAAAAATTTTAGCACAAAAGAGATTAACTTCCTACCAAACAGTTAAGGAACATTTTTTTGATCGAAACTGAAGTAGTTATACTTTTAATAGAATAGTTAAATTTAGAACAAAAGTAATTACATTTTTAACTGAAATGTTTAATTTTTAACCAAAAAATATGACATTTTCTACACAAAAGTTAATTTTCAACCAAATAGTTTGATATTCTGCCAAATTTGTCCATGTTCAAGCCAAAGATATTGATTTTCTGCATAACAGCTAAATTTTCAATAAAAAATATGAATTTTATACAAAAAAAAATAAATTTTTTTAACGAAATACATGAATTTTTAACAAAATACTTAAATTTTTAATAAAAAAAGACAAATATTCAAACAAACCGTTGAACTTTGAACTAAAAAGAAGCATCTTCAACATGAAATGGAATAGTTACATTTTTAGTTAAAACAATAATTTTCAACCAAAGTGATGAATTTTCAACTAAAACGATGAATCTTCAACTATCATAAAAGATGCATTTCCAATCTGAAACGTGAAATCTTTAACAAAACAGTTGAATTTTCCATTTTAAAAAATACGGCTTTAACGAAACATTCGAATAATTTTCCACAAAATAATTAAATTTTTTTCAAAAAATAGTTTAATTTTCAACCAAATAGCAACATTTACAACAAAATGTATAAACTCTTTCAGAAATAGTTGATTTTTGAACTAAAAAAGATCACTCTTCAACCAAAAATAGAATAGTTAAATTTATTTTTAAAAAACTAATTTTTAGCACAAAAGAGATTAACTTTCTACCAAACAGTCAAGGAACATTTTTTTACTCAAAACTGAAGTAGGTATATTTTTACTAGAATAGTTAAATTTAGACATAGAGTGGTTACATTTTGAACCGAAATGTTTAATTTTTAACCAAAAAATATGAATTTTCTACACAAAACTTAATTTTCAATCAAGTAGTTTGATATTTTGATAAATTTGTCCATTTTTAAGCTGAAGATACTGATTTTCTGCATAACAGCTGAATTTTCAACAAAAAATATGAATTTTTAACTAATATGATGAATCTTTAACGAAAAATTTAATTTTTCACAAAGCAGTTTAACATTAAACCGGGTAGCTATTTTTCAACCCAAACAATGTAATCTCAACGAAACATTTAATAGTTAATATTTTTAAAAAAGATTGTAATTTTAATTTTAAACAAATTGAAATTAACCAAAAGAGACCAATTTTAAAAAAGGATGAATTTATAACAACTATTAATTAAAATAATTAAATTTTCAACGAAAGAGATGAACTTTTAACTAAAATACCTTAGCCTAAAAAATGAATTCTAAAGAAAAAGTTCAACATTCAACCAAAGAGTTGATTCTTCAACAAAAAAGTGTATTTTTGTAAAAAAGATAAAATTTCTACCAAGAAAAGATGATTTATCAACCAAATACATAAATTTTTAAACAGAAACATAATGGTGGACGTTTCACACAAAAAGGATGAACTTGTAACAATAAAAAAAATTAATTTTTTTCCTCATCATCTAGTCAGAGCTTTCGAGACCCTAATCGGGTGCTGGCTAGCTCACCAGGAGCAACATATTATGTAAAATTCAAATATTTCTTTCAGGATTTCAAAAAAGAGCCAAGGTATTTAAAAGTATCAAAAATAAAAAGTTTACTCTAAAACAAATGAATTTTTGTCCTCTTCTAGTCAGTATTTTCAGGCCATAATCGGGTGCTGTTTAGCATTTCAGGAGTAACAATTTTTCTAAGTATTGAATCAAAAAATTTTTTCGAAGCTTCCAAAAATACCCAGACAAGGGTTTGACCATACAAAAACGTCTCACTTCTACTCAGCGCTTCTATCTTGGCCCTGAATAGTTCTCCAATCAATTTCTACCCGGGGTCACGTAATATGTGGACGCTCCCTAAAACGAATGAGGTGGGCCGGTTTCGGCGAGGATTTTCGTTTAAATTTAAGAGTTTAGACAGCCAGGACCTGCGTGTAAGCGAGAAGATGAGCCGAGACTTTGGGCGATATAGGGGCCAGGGATGATAGGTATAGGTATATTATTTTTCGAAGGTTCCGAGGTTCGCGCCGCTGGCACGCACTTGTGGGAAGGGCATCAACTATTAATTATGGGGTCCTCTCGTGTGGAATCTGGTCCTAGTGATTATATTCAAAGAAGTTTCTGCACTACTGAGGCTTCACTTTTTCCAGGATTGCAAATATTTTTTCCATCCAACGAACATCCTTTGTGAACAAAGCGTGCAAAAGGGTCGAGACAACAATTATCTATGGAGAAATATGTGGCATTCTATTTCATGTTAAACATCCGCATTTTAGTAAAAAAAACTCATTTATGCAGTTAATATTTAATTATTTTAATGAAAATTCTTTTTTTTTAAGTGAAAATTAATATTCTTAGTTGGAAATTTATATTTTCAGTTGAAAATTCAGCTAATTGGTTAAAAGTTAAACTACTTTGTTACAAATTCATTTTTTAGTTGAATAATCATAATTTTAGTTGAAAATGTCATTATTTTACTAAAAATTCGCTTTTTTGCTGTTGAAACTTTCATTATTATAGGTAGCAATAATATATTCTTGAGTTGAAAATTCAACCTTTTTATGGAAACCAGTTTTTATTTGACTTTAAAATTCGAGAACTATTTTGTAAATTAACGCTTTTGTTCAAAATCTATATTTTTTGTTTGAAAACTTAACTGTTTTGTAGAAAAATCGCCTTCTTGGCTTGAAAATTCAACATTGCGGATAACATTTTTTTTCTTTGTTGAATGAAAAATACTTTTTCTCTCTTCATCCCTTCTGTTGAAAATTTAACTCTTTTCTTGTAAAGATGATTTTTCTGTAGATTATGAAATTAGTTTTTTGTAACTGAAAATTTAATTACTGTTATTTTGGTTGAAAATTCAGCCCCTTGGTTTAAAGTTAAAATAATTATTTAAAAAATCATTTTTTGGTTAAATATTCATCATTTCAGTGAAAAACTTTTTCACTATTTTGTTAAAAATTTGCTTTTTTTGTTGAAAATGTAATTATTCTGGTAGACAAATTATATTTTTGGGGTTTAAATTAAACTTTTTTGTAGAAGAATCGCTTGATTTGATGTTACATTCAACAGTTTTGTTGGAAATTACCTTTTTTATGAAAATCTTCATTCTTTTTGAAAACTCAATTGTTTGTTTTATTTTTTCCCTTTATTGACAAAAAATCTTTTTGGGTAGAAAATTCAGCATTTTGGATGAAATTTTTCTCTTTATTAACAGATAACTATTTCTTACTCTAAAATTCCTCTTTTTGTTTTAAAAAATTGATCATCTTTGGTTCAGTACTCATCTGTTTGGTTGAAAATTTGAATATTTTGTCATAACTTTTTTGTTTGTTAAAAAACTAATTATTTGTAACTAAAAATTTAATTATTCTCATTTTGGTTGAAATTCATATTCCCTAGTTGAAAATTCAAATATTTGGTTTAAAAATAATGTATTTTGTTGATAATTCATCTTTCTGTTTGAAAATTCGTATTTTTTGTTGAAAATTAATTAATTTTAACGAAAAATGTAACAAACGCAATTTTGCTTCAAAATTTATTTTTTTTTTTTCGTTCAAAACTCGCCTTTTTGGGGGTTAAAATTCAATCTTCTTGTAGAAAATTGATATTTTTTGGTTAAAATAGGAACTTTTTGGGGGAAAAATCTTTGCTTATTTAGTTTTAAAAGACAAAAATGTTGTTGGAAATTAACTTTTTTTTTATTAAATATTGATATTTTTTATTTGAAAGCCCAAATTTTTTGTAGAAAATTCGTCCTTTGCCTTGAAAATTTCCTCATCTCTTTTTGTTTGTAAACTAATTATTAAAACTGAAAATTTAATTATTCTTATTTTAGTTGAAAATTCAACTATTTGGTTAAAAATCATCGTACTTTGTTAAAAGTTCGTTTTTTGGTAGAAAATAAATCTTCTTCAATGCTTTTTGTCTTTTGGCTTTAAAGTCAGATTTTTTTTAGAAATTAGCTTTTTTGTTTTGGTGAAAATTCAACATTTTGCGTGAAATTAGTTTTTTCAATTGACTGAAAAATCTTTCTTGGTTCACAATTTAACTCTTGAACTTTTTAAAAATAAATTAATCGTTTATAACTGAAAAGTTAAATAATCTTATTTTGGTTGAACAGCCATACATTTTGTTTAGTTGGAAATTCATATCTTCGCTGTTTTTTTTTGTTGTTAAAAATTAAATATTTTAAAACTTAGAATGTATCTTTTTTAGTAAAAATTCTATGTATCTTGTTAAAAATTTGACTTCCATGGTATAAAATATTCTTCTTGGTTTAAAATTCATCTATTTTTTGAAAATACAATACTTTTATTTTATCAGATGGACGCAACATTTTATCAACTCCTCCCCCACCAAAAAATCGTCTTACCTAATTTGTGGAGTAATTTCTGCAAAAAGTTCATATTTTAACCCAAAAATAAGAAGTTCCTACAAAAAAATTCAATTTTAACCCCCAAAAAGGCGAGTTTTAAAAGAAATAAATAAATTTTGAAGCAAAATTGCAATAGTTACATTTTTGGTTAAAATTAATTAAATTTCATTTAAAAAATACATGATTTTTAAACCAAAAAATTGAATTTTGAACTAGAGAATATGAATTTCAACCAAACCAAGCATACTTAAATTTTCAGTTACAAATAATTAATTTTCCAAGAAACAAACAAAATATTACAAAATAGTAAAATTTTCAACCAAACAGATGAGTCCTGAACCAAAGAAGATCAATTTTTTAAACCAAAAAGAGGAATTTTAGAGTAAGAAATAGTTATCTGTCTTTAGCTTTAAAAGTAAAAAATGCCTTGAATATTCCCTCATCTATTTTCGTTTGTAAACTAATTATTAAAACTGAAAACTTAATTATTCTTATTTTATTTGAAATTCAACTATTTAGTTAAAAATCCTCGTACATTGTTAAATTTTATTTTTTTTTTGGTAGAAAATAAATCTTCTTCATTGAAAGTTTAGCTTTTTGTCTTTTGGCTTTAAAGTCAGATATTTTTTAGAAATTTCCTTTTTTGTTAAAAATTTATTTGTTTCTGTTTGAAAACTAAACTGCTTTGTAGAAAATTCAACATTTTGGGTGAAATTACTTTTTTCAATTGAATAAAAAATCTTTCTTGGTTAACAATTTAACTCTTGAACTTTTTAAAAATAAATTATTCGTTTATAACTGAAAAGTTAAATAATCTTATTTTGGTTGAACAGCCACTGAACAGTCACTGTTTTGCTGAAAATTCGCTGTTTTTTGTGTTAAAAATTAATTTTTTTAAACTTAAAATGTATCTTTTTTAGTAAAAATGCTATGTATCTTGTTAAAAAATTTGCTTTCTTGGCATAAAATTATTCTTCTTGGCTTAAAATTCATCTATTTTGTTGAAAATACAATACTTTTAAATTGATCAGATGGAATTTCGGTTGGAATTTTCTCTGAGTTATAATACATTTGGATTTCCTTTTTTTAACTAACAATTTCTCGTAGATAAATTCTACCATAATATAAGAAACAGCAACATTTTAACAACCCCTCCCCACCCTCAAATCGTCTTACCTAATTTATGAATTAATCTCATCATCTAAAACGAAAACGTGAAAAATTCGCAAATTTAAAGATTATCGGGGGTTTGAAGAAAACTGCGGAGAAAAGGAAATAGGGGACTAAATTTGCTCCCTATGTGGCATAATACATGAACCCCATGTTGTTTTCTTTTTGCTCAAGGTTGGAGCTCGACTTGGAGAGTGCGCAGTTTGTCTATATATTCCATAAAAGGATAATTTTGCGAGGGTCCATCCTTTTCCTGTGCACACGTGGGAAGCCGTCAAAAAACATTAGACATTCGTCACTGAACCGGAACAGAAAGAGCGAGAGATTCAAGGGGAATCGGAAAATATCGCAAATACTCCTGGAAGGCGGAAGGAATATTATAATGAAGAGACCTGTATTCAAATCCATACGAATTTACTATAGATGGGCGGGTATCAACTAAACTCGGGAGATTTCGCTCACGATAAAGGTTTCATGGAAGAACGCTCAATTTGATAGAACCTGTTCCCACCAGGGTAAACGGGTTGTAGGCGCGTACACTTTACGCTCGGATGATGTCTCGAAAGCTCGTAAATTACCGTTTCCTTGATTATGAGACTTTATCCTCGTATATATTACAAAAACACCCCCCCCCACCCCCCTCCCACCCCAAATCCGAATATATCTCAATTAAGGAATTGCTTAGCACCTATACTGATACAAAAATTACCATATATTATTGTACAGTACAGATTGGACTAGTGTGATAGTCCAGACTTTAAATTCTTTCCCCTATTGGCACCCAATTTAAAAAAAATGCTTATTTCCCCCTACCCTCCCCCCTGTTTTCAAGAACCTTCGCCTTCAGGATCAAGATTTTAATTTTCCTGGTCAAGTAAAAGTAACACATTTATACTTGCCGCTAAATGCAAACAAAAAATTGCAAAATAAATTAATTTTGAAACAAATACTTAAATTTACGACTAAAAAATATTAATTTTTAACAAAAAATGGAATAGATCAACTAAAATGGAGAATATTGAATTGAAATAGTTGAATTTTGAACCACATAAGGATGAGTTTTTAAATAGAACAACAAATCTTCAACTGAAATAGTTGAATTTTCAACAACAAAAGAATCATTTTCACTAAAAAAGATAAACTGTCAGTCAAAACATAATTAATTAAATTTCAAGTTAAAAACTAATATTTTCATTGTTGATCTTCCCAGCGGAGATAGAGACATTTTTTCACAATCTTAAGATTTATCAATACTTTAATAATATTGATATAGACCAGTAGACAAA
>JAAAKG020091120.1:0-12657 GCA_010014905.2 Druon quercuslanigerum | reverse complement strand
AGTAAAACATAGTTTTTGGATCGTTTATTTCAAATATGATGTGGCGTTTAGAAAATTCAAAATTTCGGATCAAATATGACGTACATAAATTATTCGAAATGTTAGGATTTTTATAGAATAAGTGATTCTTATTTTTTATGGATCGTTGATTTACAAAATTTCGGATTTTTATCAAATGTGTAATACATAGGTATTTGGGGTCGCTGATTTTAAATATTATGTTTGATTTTTTAAATTGAAAATTGCGGGTTCAATATGGCGGACATAAATGATTGAACATGTTGGGATATTGAAAAAATTTTAGGACGCTGAGGTTTCTGGGGACGCTGATTTCAAATCTGATGTTGGATTTTGAAACATCAAAATGGCGTATACAATACCGCGGACATAAATTATTCAAAAGGTTTAGATCTTAATCGAATTTATGATACTTAGGTTGTTGGGGTCGCTAATTTAATATCTGATGTTGGTGGCACTTACGTTTTTGGGGTCGCTGATTTTAATTATGATGTTTTATTTTCATACCTTTAAAATGACCGTTTCAGTATGGCGGACGTACGTTATTAAAAATGGGTCAGCCTTGATAAAATTAGTAAAATTTCGTTTTTTGGGTAACTGATTTTAAATATTATGTGGTGTTTCAAAAATTCAAAATGGCGGATCCAATATCACGCAAATAAATTAATTGAAATGTTTGTACCTTCATAGAATTAGTGATACATATTCTTTACAGGTCGCTTATTTACAAAATTTTCGGATTTTTATCAAATGGGTGATACTTAGGCTTTTGAGGTCGCTGATTTTAAATATGATGTTTAATTTTTTAATTCAAAATTGCTCATACAATATTGTAAAAATGAATTATCGAAATGTTTGGGTCTTGATCAAATTTATAATATTTAGGTTGGTTGTTAGGGTCGCTGGTTTAAAATCTGATGTTGGATTTTTTAAATTAAATCTTGCGGATCCAATATTGTGGAAATAGATTATTAAAATTGTTAAGATCCTGATCGAATTTATAATACTTCGGTTGTTAAGGTCGCTGATTTCAAATCTTTTGTTGGATTAAAAAAAATTTTAATGTCGGATCCAATATGACGGCCATGAATTATTAAAAATATTCGGATCTTGCTCAAATTAGTGATACTTACGTGTTTGGGGTCGCTGATTTTATATATGATGTTTTATTTTTCAAACTTCAAAATCACCTTTCCAATATTTCGGACATAAATTATTAAAAATGATTTGACCTTGATAAAGTTAGTGAAACATAGTTTTTGAGGTCGCTGATTTCAAATATTATGTAGCGCTCAGAAAATGCAAAATGGCGGATGCTCTATCACGCACATAAATTATTCGAAATGTTTTTTACCTTAATGGAATTAGTGATACTTATTTTTTATGGGTCGCTGATTTACAAAATGTTCGTATTTTGATCAAATGGGTGATACTTTGGTTTTTGTTGGTCGCTGATTTTGAATATGATGTTTGATTTTTTTAATTCGAAATTCGGGTTCAATATATCGGACATAAATTATTCCAAATTTTTGGATTTTGATAACTTTTATAATACGTAAGTTTTCGGGGTAGCTAATTTAAAATCTGACGTTAGATGTGTAAAATTCAAAATTCCGGAACCAATATTATGGACATGGATTTTTAAAAATGTTCGGATCTTGATAAAATGGGTGATACTTACGTTTTTGTGGTCGCTGATTTTAAAGATTATCTGGATTTTAGAAAATACAACATGGCGGATCTAGTATCACGCACATAAATAATTCGAAATATTTATACCTTGATAGAATTAATCATACTAATTTTTTATGGATCGCTGATTTACAAAATTTTCGGATTTTGATCAAATGGGTAATACTTAGGTATATGGGGTCGCTGATTTTAAATATGAAGTTTAATTTTTTAAATTGAAAATTGCGGGTTCAACATTGTGGACATAAACTATTCACAATTTTGGGAGATAGAAAAAATTGAGGAAAATGAGGTTTCTGGGGTCGCTGATTTTAAATAAGGTGTTTTATTGTCAAACTTCAAAATGGCCGGTTTAATATCGTGGACGTTGAAAATGGTTTGGCCTTGCACAAGTGAGTGAAACTTAGTTTTTTGGGTCGCTGATTTAAAATATGATGTGGCGTTTAGAAAATTAAAAAGGCGGATACAATATAACGCACATCAATTATTCGAAATGTTTGGATTTTGATAGAATTAGTGATTCTTAATTTTTATGGGTCGCTGATTTACAAAATGTGCGGATTTTAAACAAATGGGTGATAATTAGGTTTTTCTGGTCGCTGATTTCAAATCTGATGTTATATTTTGAAATATCAAAATGGCGTACTCAATACCTTGGACATAAATTATTCAAAAGATTTAGATCTTGATAAAATTAGTGATACTTATGTTTTTAGGGTCGCTGATTTAAGATTGGAAGCTGAATGATTCAAAATGTTCGAATCTTGATAAAATTTCTAATATTTAAGTTTTTGGGGTAGCTGATTCAAAATCTGATGTTAGATTTTTTTAATTTTAAATTCCGTATCCAATATTGTGGACGTGGATTAATAAAAATGTTCAGACTATGATAAAATTTTTTATTATTTACAAACATAAATTACTAAAAATATTCTGACCTTGGTAAAATTAGTGACACTTAGACTGCTGTTGATGTTGGATTTTTCAAATTCAAAATGGCGGATCTAATATGATGCAATCAAGAACACTACTTGGATCTTGATTAAACGGGTGATACTTCAAATATTGGGGTCACTGATTACAAATATGATGTTGGACTTTTTAAATTCGAAATAAATTATCCAAAATTGTAGACATGAGTAAATAAAAAAGTGTAGACCTTCATAAATTTGTTCCTAATGAAGGTTTTCGTGGTTGCTGATTTTAAATGTGATGTTTAATTTCTGAAATTTAATATGGCGGATACAATATGGCAGACTTAAAATATTAAGAATGTTTATACCTTGATAAAATTGGTAATATTTAGGATTTTGGGGTCGCTGATTTCAAATATGACGTCAGTATTTCTTAATTCAATATGTCAGATCAAATATGTTAGACAAAATGTATGATATTTAGTTTTTTGCGCTTACTGATGTAAAATCTGACGTTATATTAATAATTTCAAAATGGCGGATTCAGTATGGAGGAGATAAATGATTAAAAATAGTCGCAACAAGATAAAAAATGGGTGATACTTAGGTTTATGGGGTCGCTGAATGAAAATCTGGTGTTGGATTTTCAAAATTCAAAATGGCAGATACAACAACGCGGATATGAATAATTTAAAAAATCTAGGCTTTGAAACGATTTTTATACTTATTTTTATGGAGTAACTGAATTGCAATATGGTAATGACTTTTCCAAATCACCGTAATCCTTACACATTCTAAGAAATTTTGATAATCTTGCTACGCCATTTTGGATCCGCGATTTTGAATTTTTAAAACCAAGGATTGTATTTTGAATCAAGGGCAACAGAATTTAAGTATCACCAATGTTTTCAAAGTTCAAACATTTTTAATCATTCACGTCCGCCATATTGGATACGCCATTTGAATTTTTTAATCCTACATCAGATGTGAAATCAAAGACCCCAGAAACCTATGAACCACCAATTTTATTCAGACCGAAAGAACTTTATTATTTATTATCCACCATTTTGAATTTTTGGAAATCCAACTTCATATTGGGATTCAGCGACCCCAAAAACATTTATCCTCAAATATCACGTGATTCTGAAGTGTTTTTGCTCAAAAATATTTTTGGCACGATATCTTTTTTCGGCTTGAATGTAGAGGGGTTAAAAATATAGGATTCTCGAAGAAAATCAAAATTTACACACCCGAAGCATAAGATTTTTCACACTATGATCCAAGGTGTAAATCATGTTGTTAAAATTTTCTGGATCAGAAGGCTTAAAAGATGGTCGAATTAAGAGCGATAAATTACCAAAAAAATGTTGGATTTCCTCATTGCTATAACCTGCATCTGATCTGAAAATAATTAATTAATTATTAAATATTGTAATATTACTCAATTATTATTATAATTAAGACATTAATTTAAGGTTTGACACATTAATTATTAACATCTTTGATTTTTCAATTGAACTTTATTTGTATATTTTAGATTGCTTACAATGTAATTTCCATTTCCTTAGCCGCTGGTTTATAAACTTTATTAAAGTTGCATACCGTAACAGCCGGAAAACTTAATTTATTTATTGGACTGTTTTGATGCGCTAGTTGGATAAGTGTCACCCTTTCAAGGTTAATTTTAAACGAATATTGAATTAGAATCAGGGAAAAAATCACAGCTGCCAAACAGATCTGTGAAAAAAAGTTTAAACCAGTCATTTGTTAAATTTTAATTCATCAAAAATAACTTTAAATATTTTATAACATTTCATTCATATTTGTCGAGCAGGAGTTGTTACACTTTTTACTAAAAGTCGTAAATTACTCATGGTCGACATAATATTTATAAAACAAAAACTTAAAAAAGTTAAAAAAAAAAATTGTTGCAGAGGGATTAAACTTTAATATAGCACTAACATTTAAAAAAAATTATTTTATGATAAAGAAGATTAATTTTATATGAAATAGACATATGTATAACAGAATACATAACTTTTTAAAAAATACTTAAATTTTTTCCTTGATAAGATTATTTCGCACACAAAAAATGGAACAGTTAAATTTTTAATTAAAAAATTTTATTTTTAACTAACATGATAAAAGTTCTAGAAGAAAATTAATTTTTAACAAAGCAGTGAGTTTTAACCAACAATTTGTAGCTTCATCCAAAAAATTTAAATTTTTAAGAGTTTAATTTTCAACCAACAAAATTAAATTAAACCAAAGAACAATAAACCTCCAACTAATATGTGAGCTTTAAATCAAAAGATAATAATTTTAACCAAAAATTTGCATTTTTAACTCAAAAAGATGACATTTTTACTAAAAGGAATGAATTTTCAAATTAACAGAACGAATTTTTAGCAAGAGTCAAATTTTTAGCCAAGAAAGATTTTTTAGATAATTAAGGAAAAAAGGTCATTTATAATTTTGATTTTTTAATCCAAAAATACGAGCTTTTTACAAAACCGTTAGATTTTCAAAAATTAAATTAAATTTTTTTAATATCAAAAATACCATTTTTAACAAAAGAAATAAATGATCAAATGAAAAATTTCAAAAAATCGTCAAAACTTTGAATCAAATAGTTGAATTTTAAAGCTGAAGAAAAGAATTTTCAACATGAGTTAAATTTTTAATCATGAAAAAATGAAACTTCTAGAAGAAAATTAATTTTTGACAAAAAAGTGAGTCTTAACCAAAAATTTGAAGTTTTATCTAAAAAATAAACATTTTCAAGATCTTAATTTTCAACCAAAAAATTAAATTAAACCAAAGAATGATAAAACTCCAACTAAAATGTGAGTTATCAATCAAAATAGATTAGTTTGAATAAAAAATTTGAATTTTGAAATCAGAAAGCTGACATCTTTACTAAAAGGAATGAATTTTTAAATTAAAAGAACGATTGTTTAACAAGAATCGAATATTAAGCGAAGAAAATTTTTTCAGATAATTAAGGAAAAAAGGTCATTTATAATTTGGATTTTTCAATCCAAAAATACGAGCTTTTTACAAAACCGTTAGATTTCCAAAAATTAAATTACATTGTTTCGACATTAAAAAATACTATTTTTTAAAGAATAAATGTAATTGATAGTTGATAATTCCACCCAAAAAGATTTTAAATTTTCAACAAAAAAATTTAATTAAACCAAAAAATGATAAACCTTCAACTAAATTGTGAGCTATAAATCCTAATATAATAATTTTAACCAAAAATTTGCATTTTGAACTTGAAAATATGACATTTTTACCATAAGGGATGAATTTTTAAATTAAAAGAACGAATTTTTAACAAAAATCGAATTTTAAGCTAAGAAAGATTTTTCAGATAATTAAGGAAAAAAGGTCAATTATAATTTTGATTTTTCAATCCGAAAATACGAGCTTTTTGCAAAACCGTTGGATTTTCAAAGATTAAATTATATTTTTTCAACATTAAAAAATACCATTTTTTAAAGAATAAATGTAATTGATAGTTGATAATTCCACCCAAAAAGATTTTAAATTTTTAACCAAAAAAATTAAATTAAACCAAACAATGACAAAACTCCAACTAAATGGTGAGATATAAATCCAAACATAATAATTTTAACCAAAAATTTGCATTTTGAACTTGAGTCTAGTCATCTAAAATTTTGATTTTTCAATCCAAAAATGCGAGCTTTTTATAAAACTGTTGGGTTTTCAAAAATTAAATTAAATTTTTTCAACATCAAAGAAGACAATTTTCAACAAAAAAGATAAATGTTCAAATAAAAAATTTCAAAAAAGCGTCGAAACTTTTAATCAAATATTTGAATTTTGGAACTAAAGAAAAGAATTTTCAAAATGAGTTATATTTTAAATCATAAAAAAAATGAAGCTTCTAAAAGAAAATTAATTTTTAACAAAGAAGTGATTTTTAACCAACGAGCTTTTTTCAAAACCGTTGGATTTTCGAAAATTAAATTAAATTGTTTCAACATTAAAAAATACCATTTTCAACAAAATGGATAAATTATCAAATGAAAATTTTCAAAAAATCGTCAAAACTTTCAATCAAATAGTTGAATTTTGGAACTGAAGGAAAGAATTTTCAACGTGAGTTAAATTTTCAATCATAAAAAAATGAAACTTCTACAGGAAAATTAATTTTTAAAAAATAAGTAAGTTTTAACTAGCAATTTGAAGCTTCATCCAAAGAATATTAATTTTTTATAAAAAATGTAATTGATAATTGATATTTCTACCCAAAAAGATTTTAATATTTAACCAAAAAAATGAAATTATACCAAAGAATGATAGAACTCCAACTTAAATGTGAGCAATCAATCAAAATAGATTAATTTTAACCAAACATTTGAATTTTGATTTTAAAAAGATGGCATTTTTACTGAAAAGGATTAATTTTGAAATTAAAAAAACGAATTTTTAGCGAGAGTCGAATTTTAAGCCAAGAAAGATTTTTTAGATAATTAAGAAAAAAATTCATCTAAAATTTCGATTTTTTAATCCGAAAATACGAGCTTTTTATGAAACCGTTTGATTTTTAAAAATTATATTAAATTTTTTCAACATTAAAAAAGACAATTTAAAACAAAAGAGATAAATGTTCAAACAAAAAATTTCAAAAAAGTGTCGAAACTTTAAATCAAATAGTTGAATTTTGGAACTGAAGGAAAGAATTTTCAACGTGAGTTAAATTTTCAATCATAAAAAATGAAACTTCTAGAAGAAAATTAATTTCTAACAAAGGGGTGAGTTTTAACGAACAATTTGAAGCTTCAACCAAAAAAATATAATTTTTCAAGAAAAGTGTAATAGATAGTTGATATTTCCACCCAAAAATACTTTAAATTTTCAACCAAAAAAATTAAAAATAACCAAAGAATGATAAACCTTCAACTAAAATGTAAGCTATCAATTAAAACCGATTAATTTTTTTTTTCAATTTGCATTTTCCACTTAAAAAGGTGACATGTGTACCAAAAGAGATGAATTTTCAAATTAAAAAAACGAATTTTTAGCAAGAATCTAATTTTAAGCCTAGAAAGATTTTTTAGATAATTAAGAAAAAAAAAATCTTATATTTTGATTTTTCAATGCAAAAATACAAGCTTTTCAAAAAACCGTTATATTTTCAAAAATTAAATTGAATTTTTTCGATATAAAAATACCATTTTTAACAAAATAGATAAATGCTCAAAAAACAATTTTAAAAAATCGTCAAAACTTTTAATCGAATATTTGAATTATAAAAATTAGTAAACAAATTTTTAACATCTGTTAAATTTTCAACCATTAAATAATTTTCAGTGAATCAAGAAAAAAATTTTATCAAAAATTTTGAAATTTTGATTCGATAATAATAGCTTTGTAAAATAAAGATTTTTAAACAAAATAATTGAAAATTTAATGGAAAATATCAATTGTTAAACAATATTAATTTTCTCCTAAAAATATGATTTTTTAAACAAATAAAAACAAATTTTAACAAATAGTTGAGTCTTAAACTAAGAAGTTTCCAAAAAAGATATATTTTTCAGAAAATACATGAAATTTCAACCAAATTGTTCAATTTTTAACCTGAGAAATAAATATTTAACTAAAATTTGCAATCAAATGGTTAAGTTTCTAATTAAAAGATAAAACATTTTTCCACCAAAAAGCAACAATTTTTCCTAGAAAATATTTATATTTTGAGTAATCAAAATTAATTTTAAATGAAGGAGTAAAACTTTCAAATGAGTAGTTAAATTTTAAATCAAATAGTTGAAAGCCTAATCAAAAAAAAAGAGTTAAATTTCGTAAAAAAATACGAATTTTTAAACAATAATTTGACTTTAAACTAAAAAAAGGTTTTAGGCCAAGAAAAAAATTTTCACCTACAATTATGATTTTGAAAAAAAATGTTAATTTGCAAGCTAAAAAAAGTAAATATTCTAAAAGTCAATATTCAGTTAGAAACAGTAGATTTTAATAAACAAAAAACAAAAAGAATACTGAAATCTGAAAATTAAGTTTTTTTTTGTAAAAACTTTCTATAGATTCATATTTTTCGCTATGAATTTGACATTATTAAAAAACGAAATGAATAGGTTTTTTAAAAATTTTATTACATTAATTACAATTCATCGTTTTCTTTGAAAATTAGTTTGAAAATTTTCATTAAATTATTTACAATGATGGTAAAATAAAAGAAGATAATTTTATATTTATGAAAGTTTGAGACATGTTTTTTCAACATCTTTAGCAAATAAAAAGCTAATAAATCAATAAAAAAGACAAAGCAATTTTATTTTATTTTTCATAAATAAGAAAATCCGAATCTATACAAAAACGTTGCAAATGATTCTAATCCAATGTAAATTGATCAAATAATCAACTGATCTTAAAATTGGATCAGAATCATGCTTCAAATTTTCATACATATAAAATTATCTTCTTTTATTTTACCATCAATGAAAATAATTTCATGAATATTTTTAAACCTATTTATTTTGTATTTGAATAATGTCAAATTCATAGCGAAAAATATGAATCGATAGAAAGTCTTAAAAAAAAACTTAATTTTCAAAGTTCACTATTTTTTTCTGTTTTTGTTAGAAGCTACTTTTTCTAACTGAAAATTGTGTTTTAATTAAAAAATCATAATTTTAGTTATAAGTTTATCTCTTCCGTTAAAAAAATCATAATTTTTTATTGAAGAACATTTATTTTGTTCAAAACTGCAGGTGATTTGTTGAAATTTTTTTGGTTTTTTGTTCCGAATTCAACTATTTACGTAGAAAGTTGAGTTATTTACTTGAAAATTAACATTTCTTTCAAACTCATAATTGCATGTCTGAATTTTTTTTCTTGACTTAAAACCTTTTTTTAGTTTGAAAGTCAAATTATTGTTCGAAAATTCGTAATTTTTTAGGAAATTCAATTATTTTGTTTTGATTAGGCTTTCAATTATTTGATTGAAAATTCCACCACTTTGATTGAAAATTTGTTGCTTTTTGGTTGAAAAATGTTTCTTTATTAATTAAAAACGTCGGTTAAAAATGGAACAATTTGGTTGAATATTCAAGTATTTTCTTAAAAATGTATCGTTGTTAGAAGAAAATTAATCTTCTCAGTTTAAAATTTAACTATTTGTTAAAAATTGTATGTATTGTATTGTATTGTATGTATTTTTTAAGAGAAAATTAATATTGCTTTATAATTGATCTTTTTGATTATATATTTAATTTTTTTCGAGAATCTAACTGTTTTGTACACAGCTGCTATTATCGGATTAAAATTTCAGAATTTTTAATAACATTTTTTTCTTCATTCACTGAAAATTTCTTTATGGTTGAAAATTTAAATCATGTTAAAAATACATTTCTTCACTTTCCAAATTCAAACATTTTATTGAAAATTTTGACGCTTTTCTGAACTTTTTTATTTGCTCGTTTTTTCGGATTGAAAAATAAAAATTTTATATGACCTTTTTTCCTGAATTATCTGAAAAATCTTTCACATTTTAGTTGCAGTTTTATCATTATTTGGTTTAATTTAATATTTTGGTTGAAAATTTAACTTATGTTGAAAATTCTTTTCTTCAGTTTCAAAATTAAACTATTTGATTGAAAGTTTTGAAGATTTTTAGAAATTTTTTATTTGATCATTTAATTTAATTTTTGAAAATATACTTTTAAGATTAGTTGATTATTTCATCAATTAAAATGCTCAACTTTTTTGAAATATTGAAAAACTTTACTTATAGGCTTTTTTAAATAAACCTATAAATATACTTTCAAAAAAAAACATATGCGTTTAGTTACATACAAATATTCTTACTGTACACCAAATTAATTTTTCAATTGGGTTCCTGCTCGCAATAATGTGTCGAAAACCATGCATTGATGTGGTTTCACAATAATTATGAAACATATGCTTTACTTCAGACCATAAGTACTTCCAAGTTCTTCGAAGAGTCTCTAGCATGAGAAAATTATAAAAATTAAAAAGTGTTTTTAAATATTTTTTAATATTTTAGATTTTTTGTTTTTGTTTTTTCTTAATACTCACCCATATGAATTTAATTGGATCTGCTTCCTACAGATTCAATCAATTGTTGTTATTTCTTCTTTCCTAATGACTATAAAACTGAGCGTCTTTGAAATTTTTGATATAAGTGCTAAAACTGAGAGGCTCATTAATATTTAAAAAAATTTACTTCTTATCATTTTTTTTTCATCCAATTTTTATTTTTCCAAAATTCCCTTTGGCATTTTGCTTTTCAAACTCTAGTTGTCACCTAAAATAAGGTCAAATCGGTATTCGAAACATAAAAATAATGTGAAAAGACAAGTCCAAAACGTTTATTATGAAAAATATTAATTTAGTTATCTTTTGTATAAGTTTTTATCATTGACCTAATTTTCGAATAACTATTTATTTGTCAAAATTTTTTACCAGTAAAAGTTTTGTTAAATTGAAATCTGAAATAAGGTATTCAATGAATCAATCTAACGGATAATATACTATAACAATGTATAAATTTAAGGATCGAGATATCATTTAAAGATTTTAATTTTTTATATCATTTTAGATTTTGGTAAAGTTTTATATTGTGAAAAAAATTAATTAGTTGGTAAATAATTAATCAATCAGTTTACAACATTAAAATCCAACGAACAATTATTTATATAGATACAATAAAATCATTTCTACTTTATGTTTTTATAAAAATTAGAATTATTAATAAACATTTTAAATAATTTGAAAAAGTACGAAAATTGAGTAATTAAAATAAAGGTATTTTATAAATAAATAAACTTTTATTATATAAATTTATGTTACTCAATTGAACAAAATAAAATTCAATCTGTATGTAATTTAGTACTGTAAACACAATTAGTAAGTTAAAAAATAATTAATGCCTCAATAAAATTAAAAGCATTAAACAATTATTTTTATCAATTTAAAAATTCTATAATAGGAATAGAGACTTTTAAATGTAAATAAACTTTCATTATACAAATCATATTCAAATTTTACTTTTTTACTTAAATTACTAAATCGAGCAAAATTAAAATTTAATGTTTATTTTATTCATTATTTAAAAAATATTAATCATCTAATAAGTAATTAATCAGTTTATAACATAAAGAGCATTAAAGAATTATTTTCAGTGAATCATTGAAATAATTCTTATTTTTCATTTTTGAGAAAATTTGAGTGATTTATAAAATTTTAAACTATTCCAGGAAAAATAAAAATATATTCTCAAATAATTTTGAAATCAGAATTTTGATGCTCATTTAAAATCGCAAAACTTTACGAAAATAATGTAACAGGAAAGGAGGTAATTTAAACATTAACAAACTTTTATTATAAAAATTGATGTTAATCATATTAAATTAACTAAACTTGAAGTAAATAAAAAATTTATCTTAGTCAATTATGAGAAATTAAAATTCAATATTTATGCAATTTAATATTGTGCAAAAATTTGGTAATAATTAATTAATGTATTTATAACGTGAAAAGCATTAAACTTAAATTTTCATTTAGACATTAAAATCATGTTTATGCTATTTTTCAATTTTAATTTACACTTTCAATTCTAAAAATCTGATTTATTAGTAACCTTCTATACTAATTAAAAAAAAAATTACAACATATTAACAAATAAATCTAAAAATTTAATGCAGATACCCATTTAATTTACCCATTTAATTTACTATTTTAAAATAATTATTTAGCTAATAATTAATTAATTCTTTCCTAATATGAGAAGCATTTAACTATAACTTTCACTGATGCGTTCAAATAATCTTTGCTCAGTACCTTTTTGCAAATTTGAGATTTCATTTCTTAAAATTTGATTTATTAATAACATTTTAAACTAATTCCAGAAATAATAAGTTTTAATAGAATACATTAACAGTTAATAAGTTGAAAACATAAAAAGCATTAAACAATCATTTTCATTGAATCATTCTAATAATTTTTATATTATATTTTC
>JAAAKG020091109.1:0-16320 GCA_010014905.2 Druon quercuslanigerum | reverse complement strand
TGAACATCTGCATGTTAGGTGAGACCATCTTACCCTTTGAACATCTACATTTAAACATCCATTTTTCTCCGTGTAGTAACATATTTTTTAAGCAATTATGTTTATCAACATTATTTAAGTAGATCCTGACTATTATTGAAAATTTCACAATAAGGGGAAAAATGTGAAAAAACTGCAATATTCTTGCATTATTTAAAAAGAATATTATTAACAATAATATAAAATTGTATTAAAAAATTATATTTCTTAACATCAATTATGCATATCCTCACTCTAACAGAAAATTGGACTAAAAGTTAAAAATCTTTTAAAAAACGTACATTTTCTAGCATTCATCTAAAAGAATATTATTAACAATAATAATAAATTGTTTGAACATTTATATTTTTTTAACAATTATGGTGTATATCCTTACTCCATTTGAAAATTTAAGAAAACATGGGAAATTTTTGAAAAAAAAGGAATTTTCTTGTATTATTTTAAAAGAATATTATTAACAATAGTATAAAATTGTTTAAAAAAATTATATTTTTTAATATTACATATGCATATCCTCACTCTAATCAAAAATTCGACAAAAAGTTAAAATTTTTTGAAAAAACATACGTTTTCTAGCATTATTCTAAGAAAATAATATTAACAATAATAATAAATTAATAAAACCTTTATGTTTTCAACAATTATGAAGTATATCCTTACTCCATTTAAAAATTTAAGAAAAAATCGGAAATTTTTTAAAAAACTGCAATTTTCGAGCATCCTTTTAAGAGAATATTATTAACAATGATAATAAATTGTTTAAAAAATTATTTTTTCAAACATTAATTAGGTATTTTTTACTGTAATTAAAAATTGGACGAAAAGTTATTTTTGTTTGAAAAAACTGCAATGTTTTAGCATTATTCTAAAAGAATATTTTTAACAAGAATAATATATAATATATAATATAATATATAATATATAATAATATAATAATAGCTTAATCCATTTTTTTCAAAATTAATTTAACTTATCCTAATTCGAATTAAAAATTAGACAAAAAGTGAATTTTTTTCAAAAACTAGAATTTTCTAGTATTATTATAAATTAATATTATTAACAATATTAATAAATTGTTTCAACAATGATGCTTCTCAAAATTAATTAAGTATATCCTTAATCCATTTGAAAATTGTACAAAAAGTAATTTTTTTTTTAAACATCAATTTTCTAGCATTATTCGAAGAGAATATTAAAAACAATAATAACATATTGTTTAATTTATTATATTGATCAAAACTAATTAACTATATCCTTACTATTATTGAAAATTGCACAAAAAGGGAAAAATATGAAAAAACTGCAAATTTCTTGCATTATTTAAGAAGAATATTATTAACAATATTATAAAATTGTTTTAAAAAGTTAAAAAATTATTAATTTATATTAAAATTTAAAAAAATATTTCTTAACATTAATGATGCATATCCTCACTCTAATAGAAGATTGGACAAAATATTACATTTTTTTGAAAAAAAATAAATTTTCTAGCATCATTCTAAAAGAATATTATTAACAAAAACAAAAAATTGTTTAAAAAATTATTTTTTGCAACATTAATTAGGTATATTTTTACTGTAATTTAAAATTGAACAAAAAGTAATTTTTGTCTGAAAAAACTGCAATGTTTTAGTATTATTCTAAGAGAATATTTTTAACAAGAATAATAAATTGTTTAAACCATTATTTTCTTCAAAACATTAATTTAGCTTATCCTAATTCGAATCGAGAATTGGACAAAAAGTGAAATTTTTTTGAAGAAATTATTAATTTATAGCATTATTCTAGAAGATTATTATTAATAATAATAATATATTGTTTAAACAATTATGATTTGCAAAATCAATTAATTCTATGCTCAGTTTAATTGAAAATTAGACAAAATGTAAATTTCTTTTAAACTGTAATTTTCTAGTATTATTCTAAAATAATATTATAAACAATAGTAACATAATGTTTAAGCAATTATGTTAATCAACTTTAATTAAGTAGAGCCTAACTATTATTGAAAAATTACACGAAAAGGGAAAAAATGTGAAAAAACTGGAATTTTCTTGTATTATTTTAAAATAATATTATTAATAATAATATAAAATTGTTTTAAAAAATTATATTTCTTATCTTTATTGATGCATATTCTCACTCTAATAGAAAATTAGACAACAAGTTAAAAATATTTTTAAAAAACGTACATTTTCTAGCCTTATATAAGAGAAAATTATTAAAAATAATAATAATACATTGTTTAAACATTAAAATGCGAAATTTCTATTTTATTATTAACAATGATAATGAATTGTTTCAAACATTATTTTTTGTAACAATAATTCGGTATATTTTTACTTCAATGGAAAATTGGACAAAAAATTAAGATTTTTTAATGAAATTATTATTTTCTAGCATTATTCTGAAAGAATATTATCAACAATAATTATATATTGTTTAAACAATTATGCTTTGCAAAATTAATTAATTCTATCCTCAGTTTAATTGAAAATTTGACAAAAAGTTAATTTTTTTTTAAACAACTGGAATTTTCCAGCATCATTCTAAAATAATATTATTAAGAATAATAATAAATTGTTTTAAAAATTATGCTTCTCAAAATTAATTAAGTATATCTTTACTCTATTTGAAAATTGCACAAAAAGAGAAAAAATGTGAAGAAACTGCAATTTTCTTGCATTATTGAAAAATAATATGATTAACAATAATATAAAATTGTTAAAATAATTAAATTTCTTAACATTAATAATGCATATTCTCACTCTAATAGAAAATTAGACAAAAAGTCATAATTTTTTGAAAAAACGTACATTTTATAGCATTTATGTAAGATAATATTATTAACATTTATAATAAATTGTTTGAAAAATTATTTTTCGCAACATTAATTAGGTATATTTTTACTGCAATTGAAAATTGGAAAGAAAGTAATTTTTGTTTGGAAAAAGTACAATGTTTTAGCACTATTCTAAGAGAATATTTTAAACAATAATAATAAATTGTTTAAACATTTATATTACTTAACAATTATCGAGTATGTTCTTACTCCATTTGAAAATTGAAGAACATGTTGAAAATTTTTTAAAAAACTGCAATTTTCCAGAATCAATTTAAAAGAATATTATTATCAATAATAATAAATTGTTTAAAAAATTATTTTATGATAAATTAATTGAGTACATTTTTACTGTAATTGAAAATTGGACAAAAAGTAATTTTTGTCTGAAAAAGTAGAATATTTTAGCACTATTCTAAGAGAATATTTTTAACAATAATAATGAATTGTTTAAACCATTATTTTTTTTAAACATTAATTTAACTTATCTTAATTCGTCTTGAAAATTGGACAAAGAGTGCCGATTTTTTGAAGAAATCATTAAATTTTAGCATTATTCTGAAAGAATATTATTAAAAATAATAATATATTATTTAAACAATTATTATTTTCAAAATGAAATTATTCTATCCTCGGTCAAATTGAAAATTGGACAAAAAGTGCAAATTTTTTTCAAACAACTAAATTTTCTAAAAAAAAAACTAAAACAACAAAATTATTAACAATAATAATAAATTGTTTATAAGATTATTTTTTGTAACGTTAATTAGGTAGATCTTTACTGTAACTGAAAATTGGACAAAAAGTAAATTTTTTTTAACTCTAATTTTCTAACACTATTCTAAAATAATATTATAAACAATAGTAAAATATTGTTTAAGTAATGATGTTTATTAACATTAATTAAGTATATCCTGAGTATTATTGAAAAATTGCACAAAAAGGGCAAAATGTGAAAAAACTGGAATTTTCTTGCATTGTTTTTCAAGAATATTATTGACAATAATATATAATTGTTAAAAAAAATTATATTTCTTAATCATTATTATGCATATCCTCACTCTAAAATAGGAAATTAGACAAAAATTTCATTTTTTTTTGTAAATATAAATTTTCTATCATAATTTCAGGAGAATATTATTAACAATAATAATAAATTGTTTACAAAATTATTTTTTGCAACCTTAATTCGGTAGATTTATCCTGTGATTATAAATTGGACAAAAAGTAGAACTCTTTCGAAAAAAAAACTGCGAGTTTCAAACTCTATTCTGGAAGAATATTGATAGAAACGATAATAAATTGTTTAAACAAATTATTTAAGTACATAATATCACTGCAAGGTATAATTTAATGTATTAAAAACAATTCGCTTTAAAAAAACCCCCAATCAAATCATAAGTAGTGTCAAAAACTCACAAAACCCATTTTCTCACTTACATGATTTTTTTGGAATACTATAAGAAAGACTTATGAGAGTTATATTTAAAAGTAATATTTTATTGGTATTTTTCGTGTATGCTTCAACTCCAAATATAATTTTTGTTAATGGATATATTTTTACTAGATTTTCCAAATTTGTCAATATTTTCATCTAATTTGTATTAATTTCTCTTATTTCTGAAATCAAAGCTTCCTCGTGTATAAATCTGAAAACTATTTTTGGGAAAACCCCTATGAATTTTGCACCACATAAAAAAATTAAACAGGGAATGTTGAGGTTCTGCTACGCTCCTGCGAAGAGCCAAACCCCAAGTATAGGAGCGATTTAATATCACGCCCACGAGTGGGGAATAGGACTGGTTGGCGATGTTAGAGGTGGACGCGAGCAAGTAAAATTGAGAGTGGGGGTGTAGAATTTTGTGGAGGGGATCTCGGATATGGCAGCCAAGCAGTTCGCTGTTTGCCTTCGCGAGGCGCGGGCCCGTGTAACCGCGACTCGGACGGATTGTACTTTTTGAATCGCTTTCGAAATCGTTTATTTGGCGTCAGTGAGAGTTTTTCCATTTTCTGGGTGTTACAAGGAAGCAAAATTCTACGAAAATTTGAGAGGGATTTTAAGTTTAGGAGCTGCGATAGACAGCCAGACGGGGCACAGGAGCTAAGCTCCTGGGGAGGCATGCTCAATAATATCTCCGCCGGCGGTTCCATTCATGGCATTTCTGGTAAGTTCAGATTCAAAATGCACCGGATTTGGTTCTCATCTGAGCTTTTGACAAATGCTCACTCCTAAAATCGGCAATGAAAAAAAATGGATGGTGATTTAAATTGGTCCTTCGGGTAGAGACACCCCTTTCAGATTGTGTCTTGTGAATTGTTTGTTAAGTGACTTGCAGCAGATTTGTGAATTGTGTCTTAAATTAAAAGGCATAACCTATAGCAGTGCCTATAACTACGGAAAATATTGTATTCGTACAAATTTTGTTTTAAATAGCCATGACCTTTTTTTCATATTGTCTTGATACAGTTCTTGAAAATAATATTGGTTCAAAAAATTAATTCGGTGCCTTTTCTTCGATATCTTGTTACTCTTGGTCAAATTTTAAGCTTTAAAATACTATCAAATAAGTGGTGATCTTGCGGACTCAACCTAAAATTCGTCATTGGCTGAAACGGCTGAGATGAATCGTTCAGAATTAAAAGGTGCGGTGACATATAAAAACTTTAAAAAGTGGTTCCAAAGATTTTAAATCAATAGTGATTTTTCAATTGGAATTTAAAAAGAATGCCGTGTGTCAAAAGCTCCTTGGCGGAAGCATTTTTTCACTACTGTTTTTTGAGATTTTAGTTCAAATAGCCACGACCCTTTTTTCCTAATGTATGTAACAATCAGTTTTGGAAAATATTATAGGGTCTAAAAATTAATTCGGTGCTTACTTTGATGTCTTCTTACTCTTGGTCAAATTTGTAGCTTTAAAATACAATAAAATAAGTGGCGGTCTTGCGGACCTAACCTGAAAAATCATTAGTGAATAGAATGTTATTCAACAAGGAAAATTTAAGGCAAATTCTTTTTGCATTCCAGTTAGAAAAAAATATAGCTGAGGCGACAGAACTAATTCAATCAGCATTCGAAGGTGCGGTAGCATATAAAACGTGTAAAAAGTGGTTTCGAAGATTTGATATTAATGGTGATTTTTCAATTGGAATTCACAAATAGTGGAGTGTTTTAATAGCTGCTTGACACAAACTATTGTATTCACAGTTAGTTTTTAAGATTTTGTTTCTAATAGCAAAAAACTTTTTTCCTAATGTATTTTCTAATTAGTTCCGGAAAATATTATCACATCTAAAAGTTAATTCGGTGCTTACTTCGATGTCTTGTTACTTTTGGTCAATTTTGAAACTTTAAAACACAATAAAATAAGTGGCGGCCTTGCGGACCTACCTGAAAATTTATTAGTGAATAAAATTTTGTTCAACAAGGAAAATTTGAGGCACACTCTTTTTGCATTTCAGTTGGAAAAAGATATAGCCGAGGCGACCGACTTGATTCAGTCAGCATTCGAAGGTGCGGTAGTATATAAAATGTTTAGAAAGTGATTCCGAAGATTTGACAATAATGGTGATTTTTCAATTGGAATTCAAAAATAGTGCTTACTTTGATGTCATGTTCGTCTTGCTCAAATTTAAAGCTTTAAAATACTATTCAATAAGTGGCGGTCTTGCGGACTGAACATAAAAATTATGAGTAAATATAGAATATTGTACAACAAGGAACATTTACACTACATTCTGTTTGTATTCTAATTAAAAAATGCAGCTGAAACGATCAAAGTAATTCACTTAGAATTAGAATGTACTGTGGCACATAAAATGTGTAAAAAGTGTCTTCAAAGATTTTACATCTATAGTGATTTTTCAATTGGAATCCAAAAATAATGCAATCTCTCAAATGGTCCTTGCCGAGCGCTATTTTATTCACTGATGCTTTTTTAGATTGAGTCTGCAAGACCGCCACATATTAAATTGTGTTTTGAAGTTTAAAATTCGCCCTTAATGGACGGAACAAAATTTTTAATTTTTCCCAAGCAAATAGAAAAGGATTAAAAAAGAAGATAAAATTCCTATTTGTACAGATATTTAATTTAAAAAAAGATGAAATTTAATAATCGCTCATATTAATTACTAAACTTATAAAAAAACTTGACCGTCGCTCGATTGAAATTTTTGAAAAAATAATTTCAAGTTTTTGTTCTTCGCATTTAAAAATTAATTAATTTATATTAAAACTGGAAGTAAGTCTCTGTTTTTGAAAAGTAGATAAAAATTTGATTAAAGTGTAATAAATATATGTTAACAGTCCAATAATATTGATGGAAAATTATGGATAGATTATAAGCGATTCGTCGCCGTCGCTTTCTGATTAAAATGCCATAATTGTATACCGATTGCTAATGAATATTTAATTCTTGGTCGATCATTCTAATCGGAAGAAATTTAATTTCGGGAAATCCTTAAGGATTTTGTAAAATTTAATTAATAAATCGTATTGTATGTATAATTATAGAGTAAAATGTTAAATTCAAATTTTAATGGCCTCCGGGAAACGAATGAAGAGTTTGACGATTAAGAAAAAAATAAGATTATTTTGCCAATTTTCTTTTTAATAAACAATTTTTTATTTAATTCTTGTCACTAAGGAATTATAAGAGTTATGTGTTTTAAATTCAATTTTTAAAAAAATATTGTGTTATTTTAATGTTTAGTTAACAAGCATTTTTAAGGAAAAGTATAAATTTTTAGTTATATATTTAACATTCTCACTGACATAAACATTTATTATTTAATGTAAATTTATTACAAAGATCCGTCTTCCGAAAAAAAGAAATTCTCGATTTAATTTAATATTTTGTAAATTTTTTTAACAACAATTGATTTGATTCGATAAGTGACAAGTTTCCAAGAGCTTAAAAACTAATTTTTAATTCCTTCAACAATTTTTTCCTCTATAAATCTTAAAAAAATAATTTATGGGATAAATTACACAGTTTATGAATTTTATTGTTGATATTTATTTTTAACATATTTGGAAATAGTTTAAACAATTTTTACTAATTTAATCATTTTTTTCATGTAAATCATAAAAAGTTAATACTTTTTGGAATTTATGACGTAGTTAATCAATTTTAAGGGCTCTATATTTTCTGAAAGGTAATTCGTAATTATTTAAACCTAAATTTCGTTATTATTTATAATTTATTTGTTTGCAATTTAGATAATTTTTACCCAATTTTTCATTTGCGTTAGGAATAGATATTTTTCAGTAAGATTTTGTTGCTATAAGAAAATAAATATTAATAAGTGACTTAGTATAAGAGATTCGAGAAAAATATTTTTCCTATAAAAAATAATAAGCGATAAATAATTTTTTAAAATATTTATAACACTTTTTCACAAAAAAATATTACTCTTAACATTTATTAACCTCGACACCAATTTAGGAAATAAATTTATTGGAACAACTTATAAATATGTTAAAAAATAAATATTAGTTTTTACATTCTTTAAATATATAATTCACCCCAAAATAGTAACTATTCAGAAATAATTCGAAAAAAAAATGTTTTCAAAAAATAATAATTATTTAAGCAACTGCCAAATTTTGAATTTTTGAAATTATTTAAATATAAACAAACATTTAAGGGTTGTTTTAACATCCCTATAAAATTTATTCAAGAAAGACAAAAATTCCTAGTACGCAAAACCCAGAGAGATTTTGTATTAAACTGAATAATTTATTTTAAGGGTGGTTTTTAAATCCCTTAAACATTTAGTAAATAAAATCAGCATTTCCAATCAACCAAACCCAGATAAGTTTTTTTATCGAAATGGTACTTGAAATCAATTTACAATAAATTTAAGAAAAATAGACAAGCAGAAAAAATTATTGAAATTATTTTAAGGGAAGTTTTAAAATTCTCTTAGTATTCAAATCAGGAAATCGGAATTCACTAACAAACAAAATCAAATTAAATTTTTTATTATAGGATTGTGTTGAAAATAAATTTACAGTAAATGTGAGAAACATATCGTAACAAAGAAAATTGTGGAAATAATTTTAAGGGTTGTGTTAACATCCCTTAAATATGTAAAAAAGAAAATTAACATTGTGTACAAAAATCATAAGATTTTTTTTATGGTGCTAATGAGGTTCGAAATAAAGGATGATAAAACACCCCCAAACATCCTGTAATTTTTAATTATCAAAAGCTTAAAAAGCTTTCTTTTTTTCTTTTTAAAATGTTCTTAAACTTAAGAACTATATTTCGAATCGTATAATTAGTTAAAGAATTTTAAATTATTTTTAATTATTCAAAAATTTTATAAATTAAAATTATTATTATTAAATCTTTTTTACATAAAACAAAAAATATTTAAATTTAATACCATGTGAAAAAATTATCCTAATAACAATATTATTTTATCCCGCATAAAGCTCACAGGATACCTTTGTTTCAGAAAAAAAATGTTTAAAAAAATTAAAATCAATTTAAAAGAACAAATTTTTAACAAAATAGTTCAATTGTAAACATAAGATTTTAATTTTCAACTACAACGATAAATCCTAATTTAAAATAATAAATTTGGTTAGACAAATAAGTTTTGAAGCAAACAAAATAAATTTTAAACGAAAGAGTTGAATTTTCAACAACAACAATTTTATACAAAAAAGATTCAATGTCAATAAAAAAATTATTTAGACAAAAAATGTATTTAAATTTTTGTTTAGGAAAATTAATTTTCAGTGATAAAAAAACTAATTTACAACCAAAGAAATTAATTTTAAACCAAAAAGATTAATTTCCTGCCAAAAAAGAATAATTTTTAACAAAATATTTTAATTTCTGATGGGATTATTATAAAAAAAATTATTTTTGAGCCAAAGAAATTAATTTTGAACTAAAAAGATTGATTTTATTCAAAAAAATTATAATTTTAAATAAAATAAAGAAATAAGTAAGATAAAGAAGAAATTAAAGATAATCGAAAAACTTTAAAATTTATTTAAATATTTATATTAGAAGAAAAATGTTTGCAACAAAGTCAAATTTATTTAGGATGAATTTTTAAATAGATTAAGTTTTAAATAGAAAGATTTATTATCTACCAAAAATACAATTTTTCAACAAAAAAAAAAATGAATTTTTAACGTGAAAGTTGAATTTTTCATTGAAGATGGAAAATTTTTAACCAAATAGTTGAATGATTAACTAAAAAATAATAATTTGCAAACGAAAATGGATTAGTAAGTTTTTTAGTGAAGAAAATGATTTTTGAACTAAATAATGAAAAATTCAAAATTTTCAGTAAAAGAAAAAATTACTTTTATCAATAAAAACTAATTTTAAAGGAGTAGATAAAATAGAAATCACTTTCATAAATTATTTAAATTCCTGGTCATTTCCTGTTTTTTCAGTCAATAAAATTCCCGGTCATTTTCTGGTATTTTCCGGTCAAGTGGCCACCCTGAAATTGTATTCATGAAATATTATCATTTTTAATTAAATATTTTAATTTTAAAGCGAGAAAGACGAATTTTTTAGAAAATAGTTAAATTATTAGTCCTAAAGGGTAAATTTTCTTTAAACAAAAGAGCAATGTTAAAAAACAGTTAAATTTTCGATAAAAAAGAGATATCTTTATATGACAAATCAGTTAAATTTTCAACAAAATATTTAAATTTTCAAGCAGATAATTTTTATCATAATTCGGATAAAAATGATCCGTCGTCGGATAATTGAGCTGCCCTGGAAGCTTTCAAAAACACTTTTGAATTTTAATTTTTAAAGACTATATCTAGATGTAGAATTTCATTGCGCATATTTTTTTTCTCAGGCAAAAAGTTGTAGCTTTTTTAGTTTTTTAATTAAAGCCAAAAAACTGGCTTTTTTCAAAAAATGATTTTTAATTCGTTTCGTTTATCGAGGGAATTTTAAGCAACAATAAACTTCCAATAAGAAAGTTGTTAAGAACAGTATAAAGAAGTTTTCTAGAAAATTTTAGCCCAATCGAATTGATATTCTAGAAATTATAAGCGTCTGAAGTCGATAGCGGCTAGGCGACTTGCGCGCGGGCTGTAGCGAGAATCTCAGATCCGATTTATAATACAGTTCATAGGGGCCAAAAATAAGAACAAATCTAGTAATCAGGTAGTTTGAAATTAATATGCATAAATAAATAATAGTAAATCATTTAAACTTATTTATTCATTTAATATTATGTAAAGTAATATTGATAATATGTCAAGAAATACTAACGCTTTATTACAACAGAAATTAAAAAATAGTGTACTTTCTCGATCTTCAACTTTTTTTAATTCCACGCATTTTAAGCATTGAAAAATTCGCGGAATTATAAATCTAATGATTCTCAGCTATTTGATATATTTAATTTTAATTTTGTTCAGTTTGTCTACAAAATAGAACCATTCTATTGTATTTTGAATCGGATCTGAATCTCTCGCTACAGCCCGCGTGTGAGTGGCTTAGCCACTATCAAATTGAAAGGTTAATAATTTCTTGAATATCAATTCGATTGAGCTAAAATTTTCTAGAAAACTTCTGTGTACTTTTGTTAACAACATTCATGCTGAAAGTTTTTAATTATTAAAAATTCGCTTGATAAACGAAACAAAAATGATGAATCTTTAACAAAAAATGGATTTGTAATAATCTTCAACTTTCAAGAAAGTACTCGTAGTTTAATTTTTAATTGAAAAAGAAAAATTGTCAATGAATAATTTAATATTTGATATTTCAACAAATACAATGTTTTCATTTAAAATTAAAAACTCTTTAATTTAGCCAAAAAGGATGATTTTTCACAAAGAATGTTGAAACCTCAACCGGCACAGATTTGTTTTTAACTAAACAGTTGTACTATTAATTATAAAAGATAAAATTTCCATACTAAATGAGATGAATTTTCAACCAAGATCAATTTTTTATTCAAAAGACAAAAAATTTAAACCAAATTTGGACTGTTCTACTAAAATAATAGAATTTTTAACCCAAAACGACGGATTTTCAACAATGCCGTCGAATTTTTAAATCCAAAAAGAGGAATTTTCTATAAAACAGTTTAAGTTTTAGTCCAAAAACTTATATTTTTAACAAGACAGTGAATTTTTTCCAAAGAAATGAAGTTTCAACTAAAATGTGAAAGACAAGTAAAAAATTAAATAAATAAAACAAATTACACCTTTCTACTAAAATTATCATTTTAATAGAAAGGTTTAATTTGTTTTATCTATTTTTTTGACATGTCTTTCAAATTTCAGTTTAATTTTCAGTCAAAAAATATGCACTTTTAGCAAGAAAGTTTTTTATTAACCAAATAAATGATTTTTAAACTTATATTTAAAATAAAAGTAGTAGTAGTTAAGTTTTCAACGTGAGAAATAGATCATAAGCCAATTACATTAATTTTTAAGAAAGTAATTCAACTTTCATCAAAATATTGTATTTTACAATGAAGAAGATTAACTCTGCTAAAAAGGATTAATATACAAAAAAATATATTTATTTTCTTCTCCATAAGTTAATTTTTTAATGATAATAATAAATTATAAACCAAAAATGGTATAGTTGAACTTAACGTTAAACTCTAACTTCCAGCGTTTCGTTTATCGAGCGCATTTTGAGCAACAAGAAACTTCCTGTAAGAGAGTTGTTAGCAACAGTATAAAGAAGTTTTCTGAAAATTTTGAGTCCAATTGAATTGATATTCAAGAAATTATTAACGTCTCAAGTCGATAGCGGCTAGGCGACTCGCGCTAAGCCTCCCGGCGAATACAAAAAATGCTGAAAAAAAACCAAGTTAAATAAAAGTAATTATTGGACAGGTAGCGCGCACAATGTTCTAGTTTAAAAATTAAAAAATTCTTTTTACATAATTTTGCATAAAATAGTTGAAAAGCAAGGATCTTGAAAAATCGACACGTGCCAGCAACACGTGGTGCGTTTGCACTTGGCCTCCCTACTTGGAGGAAACCACCTCTCGGCCTTGATGGCCTTAATTATCTTAACTCTGATTGTATTAGGCGAGAAGTTAAGGAACGAATTAGTGAGTTGGGAGCCGTCCGAGAGTAGTTATATAGCCACAGGGGCTTTGAATTTTATTACTCTAGAACATGCACTGAATTTTGTTTATTTTTCATTTAGATAATTAATTTATTTTGCACTGGGTGTCTCCTAGGGTGATCGAAATAATTCTCTTTAGTTATTTAGTTAATTCTCTTTTTAATCGAGCACATTGCACTCCACCCCCTCTTTTTTTGAGTTTACCGAAAAAAAATTTATTCTCGAGTTTAAGAGAATTCGATCAAGTGTCCTTTGTAGCTCATCCCAAATTTTGGATTTGCCGCGAAGGCCTGGGAATTTTTTTTTAATCAGATTAATTTTATTGGGGTTTTAACTTAGTGAGCGGGAATTTATCCAAATTTTTTGGGCAGTCTCAAACAAATAATTTTTGTAAAAATTGCTTTGAATTTGTAAGCTCTCAGCCCCCAAAAATAATAAGTTGACAATTTTCGGCAAATTTAACTCACATGGGCTCTGTTATTCCCTTTTTTGAGTTTAATTATTTTTATTTGACATTTAAACTGTTTTTAGACATTTTTTTGAATAATTTACAATTGTTTAAACAAGTTTGATACGTTTACATAATTTTTGTCTCACTAATTCTTTAAAAGGTACTTTCTTACTTTTAATCAATTATTTAATGTTTGGAAGACTAAAATTTGTTTTAAGCATTTACCAATTGTTTAAACCAATAATTATTAGTCAACAAGTATATATTTTGTTTTAACTTTTTACCTTATTATTAAATATTCGAGTAATCCAGAAATTATTGCCCTGTTCTGTAAGAATCCAGTATTTGTTTTAATACTTTTTTTATTTAAAAACATTTTTCTGAAATATATATATTCACATTTAAATTTTTGCTTACCTCGAGATGGGTAAATTATATATCAGATTTCAATAGTTTTTTTTAAATAGGAAACCTTTAATAAATTATTTAAACAATTGGATAAGAATTTCAACAAAAAATATTGTAATTTTTAATTTACGTGGAATTTAATAATAAAGCGAGAAATTGAAACAAATAGTAAAGAACAAGGGTTTTCTATTTCCGTTTAACACAAATTTATAAGCAAAAAATCATTTTTTTTTAAGAAATTGGTAAGTGCTTAAAAAAACGAGCAGTCCTGTCAATAACTAAAAAACCGATTTAATGTAAAAAAAAGTATAATTCAATGAGTAAGTATTAGGGGAAAAATTATTTAAACAATCTGAAATAGTTTAAAAAGTTGTACATTTTTTATATATTAAAGAATTTCAAATTTTCACGAATTATTAGCTAGCAGTGAAATTTTTTGAAAATAATGAAAATTCTGTATTGGAAGAAAGAATTTTTCACGAGAATTATAGTTCTTGTTTGAAACGAAAGATTTTCAAAAATAATAAATGTTTTGAAATTGAATAGGCTTTTTTCAAACAAATTTCTCTGAGTCAAAGCGGGGAATTAAAAAATTTCTTTAATGGAACAGGGAATTTTAAAATTTAGAATTATAATTAATAATAATAATTATAAAAATAAAAATAATTAATAATAATAATTATAATAAATAACTTTTTAGTAAAGAAAATTATTTACTGGAATAGGAAAGTTTTCAAAACAATTATATATATTTTCTAAGTTATTTCATATTTATTTTTAACAAACATAAAAATTAAAATTCTTGATTGAAACAGATAATTTTTCAAAAGAATTATAATCCTAACTTGGAACAGGGAATTAAAAAACAATTTTCATCTCAAGTTAGAACGGGATATTTAAAAAAAAAGAATAAACAGGGAATTTTTAAATTTTAATAAAGTCAATGTTAGAACAGGAAATTTTCACGAATTCTGAGCTGGAAGTAAAATTTTTTGAAAATAATGAAAATCTTGGATTCGATTTTTTCTAAAGAGTTATAATTTTATGTTGAGACGAAGAATTTTAACAAGTAATGAAAATTTTCTTTAGGATAAGGGTATTTTCAAATTATCATTTACAATTCTGACTTGCAACAGGGAATTTTTAAATTTTAATAAATTCTGAGTTGAAACCAGAAATTCTTTAATTTTAACAAATTCTACTTTTAGAAGTGTACTTTTTTTTAATTATAAAAATTCTGGGCTGGAATATGTTTTTTTTCAAAAAAGTATAATTCTGAGTCGAAACGGCGAAGTTTAAAAAAAATTTAAACTCTGGATTTTTAGCAAAGAATTTTTCGAATTAAAAATTACAATTCAGACTTGGAACAGGAAATTTTTAAAGTTTAATAAATTTTTATCTGGAACGAGAAGTTTTCAAATTTTCACGAATTCTGAACTATTAAAAAAAAGCATAGAAAAAACTACAGAATTTTAACGAAAAAATAAAAATTCTACATTGGAACAGGGAATTTTTCGAATTAAGAATTATAATTCCGACCTGAAACAGAAAATCTTCAAATTTAAATAAATTCTTTGTTGGATCAGGAATTTTAAAAATTTTAGCAAACGCTACTTTTAGAAGTGGATTTTTTTTTTAATTATAGAAATTCTGGGTTGGAATATGTTTTTTTTCAAAAAATTATAATTCAGGGTCAAAAAGGGGGAATAGTTGAACAAAATTAAAACTCTGCATTGGAATAGGGATTTTTTTAAATTAAGAATTATAATTCTCAGTGAAAGGAAGAATTTTCAAAATAATGAAAATTATGAATTGGAATTGGTTTTTTTTTTCAAAAAAAAAAATTAATCTGTGTAGAAACGGGAAATTTTTCTAAAAAAATTTAAATTCATAATTGAAGCAGGGAATCTTTTGAATTTAAAATTATAATTCTGATTTGGAACAGAGAATTTTCAAAGTTTAATAAATTTGTATTTGGAACAAGAAATTTTTAAATTTCCACGAATTTTAAACATTTTAAAAAAACCACAGCAAAAACTACAGAATTTAAAAAAAAAATTCAATTCTGGATTGAAGCAGGGAGGTTTTTGAATTAAGAATTAAAATTGCGACCTAAAAAAGAACATTTTCAAATTTAAATAAATTCTTTGTTGGAATAGGCAATTTTCAAAGTTTTAGAAAATTCTGAGTTAGAACTGGATTTTTTTACATAATGAAAATGATTTACTAGAATAGAAAAGTTTTCTAAAGAATTATCATTCTATGTTGAGACGAAGAATTTTCAAAAATAATGAAAATTTTTGTTTGGATTACGGTGTTTTCAAATTATGAATTGCAATTCTGAGTTGGAACCAGAAATTTTCAAATTTTAACAAATTCTGCTTTTAGAAGAGGATTTTTTTTTTTAAATTATAAAATTTCTGGGTAGGAATGTTTTTTTTCAAAAAATTATAATTCTCAGTGAAAGGAAAAATTTTCCAAATAATGAAAATTAT
>JAAAKG020091098.1:0-16320 GCA_010014905.2 Druon quercuslanigerum | reverse complement strand
GATATCCCGGAACATGGTCCATGCGCCTTCTATATCTTTATTCCCTATAAGCGCTTCCCAAGCTTCCTTAACTATGCTTTCTGTTATCTTAGTTTGGAAATCTATTCGCACAGCGTAATTCTCGTACGAAGTCAACTGTCCTTTTTGGACTTAAACTTTTCTTGGTCTATTTTTGAGCGTTATATTTTAATATAATATTGAGAATACTCTCAGACGACAGAGTCTTTTAAAATCTTTTACTTTAAAAATTTTGAATTATTTCTTTTGGCTAAGATTGCCACAACTGGAAAGTATTGTCAGATTAACACATTTTCTTTTGTCTAATTGAAGAGCGGAGCACAGTATGTGTACCTGTCCACCCCGGTTGAGAAACTTATCATTAGAAAATAAAGTTTCATTTTGAAAACCTTGGTTTCTTATGGGCAGAGAATATTTTCCGAAGCCGCGTTTTGAGAAAGCCCTCCAATAAAATTTTACATTGAAGAGAGCCTCTCTGAAAACTGGAAATATCCTGTTAAACACTTGCGTTTTTATTATTGCCTTCTTCCTAATCCTGTCCCTTGCGACTATAATAATAATCAGCTACTATAATAATCGGCTACAATTAAAGTGTAAACGCATGAAAAATTTAAATATTTTTGTCGTAAAAATTTATTTAATAGCTATAGGCAGTAAGTTGTTAAAATATTTATCTTTGTTTCAGAGTGCCAGACAATATATGGGCATCAGAGAGAGATTGCATAACATTACTGTAGGTTTCAAAAAATTTATTTTCTCGTATGCCAATTAAGATTCTTACTTACGCGTATGAGCCTCGACACCATTACGCATTCATAAATCAGGATATAAAAACTTAAATTTGAATAACAAAATAATTTTTTATTTAAACCACCCACAAAGGTTTAAGCGAACCCCTGACAATAATAATATGTCCTATTTATCCTCATAAAGTGTGGCCACTGATACTGGTTCTAAAATGCGTCATTGGACACAACAAAACACATATAAAAAAATTTTTAAATTAAAAGAAGAAACATTTTTATGGCCTAAAAGCAAAAACATCCATAATGAAAAAATTATCTTATTATCTAAGTAAAGAGTGAAGAATAATTTCAATATTTCAGACTAAACCGAAACTTTGAAACTTTATTCAAATATACTATTTCTTAAAATAATAAAAAAATTGTTAGAATTTAAAATTATTTTTTCTAACATCCTTAGAATCAGTCGAAAGTCTTTCCGGTTAATAAAATCTATTCAAAAAGTTAAAACAAATTTAATTATCTAAAATATTTACAAGTTTTTTATATTTTTTAAATCTTCCGAAAGTTTTTCAATATTTAAAAAATTCCTTCACTATTTAAAGAATTTTTTAAAATCTATAAAATAGATAGAAGCTCTTTTGAATGAATAAAATCTGTTGAAAAGTTTTGGAATTTTTAAAGACACTCTACGATATTTCCAATCCTGAAATTTTTTAAAAATTTATTTAAATTTAATAAATCTCTTAAAAATTCCTTCAAATTTAAATTTTTTTGTAAATTCTATAAAATCCTTTAAAATTACTTAGAATTCATGAAATATATTAAAAATTTCTTTGAATATTGAAAAACACCCGAGAGAATTTTCATTCCTGTGATATTTTTAAAAATCCTTAGAAGTATTTTTAAATATATTTCAAATTCCTTGGAATTTTTTACAGTTTTTAGAAAAATTAAAAAACCTTTGGAATTCATTCCAATTATTGTTGAAATGTATCTAAAATTTCTTAAATTTAAAAAAAAATATCATAAAATGTTTAAAACTTTGAAATTCCTTCCAATTATTGACGTCTTTTAAAAAATCCTCGGAATATTTAAAATTACCGAGGATATTTCCAATGCTTTAAAATTTTTTTTTAATTCCTTCTTAAATCAATTAAGCTAAATTCTTTAAAATTCTTTGGAATTCTTTCAAATTATTGAAATATTTTTTTAAATCCTCAAAATGTTTTTAAACAACCTAGAATATTTCCAATCCCTTAAAATCTCAAGAAATCCTTTGAAACTTTTTGCACATCTTTAAAATTGCTTAAAAGTTTCTAAAATTTTGTAAAATTTTTTTAAATTCTTTGGAATTCCTACAAATTACTGAAATCTGTTTCGGATTTCATTGAAAGAGTAATATGTTATTCGTATTCTATCTCTAGATTTGTGGAGAAATTTTAAGTTTCAACTCAATTAAGTGCTAAACTTCATGCGGCTAGCGCCACATCTAAATATTATTTTCTTTTTCAAAGAAAAGAAAGGTATTTAATTTTTGGTGGATTTGAACAAATTTCTAGGTCTCCCGGTGTCTTTGGACATCCCAAATAAATAAAATAAAAAAAAGAAGATAATTGCAGCTAAGGAAAAAATTTTGTACATAAAATCAAAACGCCCTTAACGAAAAAAGCGCAACAATCACCTTAATTAAATTCGCGAATTCTGTCGAGTCTTTAAATTGTTTATTAGGAATAATTAAATCTAACAGCGACTTTAAAAACATATAAAAATGTAAAATTATTCAAATTTTTATCACAACTAAATTCACGCGAAATTTCATTTCAGTTCTATTTTAAGGCAATTTTATAAAAGCTGTACAAATCCTTAAGATTAAAAGTAACATGGTAGGTACGCTTGAGAATATTTATTTGAACCAATTACGTCTTCTTTTCTAAACACTGTTCGTCTGAATGCGATAAGAAATTTTGTTATCTCCTCATCGACATTTTCTATGAATATGAAATAAGCATTATAATGACATTATAATTCTTCAAACTTTGAAAAAAAAAGGTAGGGATAACTTTTTTTATATATAAAGCGAGAAAACTAAAGGAATATTCATTTCTTGAGCTACGGTGTTTAAAAAAAATCATAGAAAAGTTTTATTAGCATTAACGGAAATGCGAGTTTTAGTATTTGTCTTTCTGTGCTGCCTTTTTTACAATTGCGCTGATGCTAGTGATAAGGGTAAAAAATTAAGTGCTGAAGGTTCTACACCCTATATTCCACTACGAAAACGACTAGAACAAGAGACACAAGAATTACCACCACAACAAGAAAGACGAGCAAGAGTAATACAACAACAAGCTCTACAAGCACAACAATTACTACAAACACGACAACAAATACGAGAACAAAAAGAAATACTACAACCAATAGAAAAAGTACAAAGAGAACGACGGCTACATGAACTAGAACGAGTTATTATACCAGAAATACAAGGAAAACTCCGTGAAAAATTAGAGCAACAAGCAAACGAGATACAAGAGGGAAGATATATGAATTCAGCTCAAGCTAGCCGTATGTTTAAAAATATATTTTCATGACACATGCATGATTACAGAAATTTTCATTTGCCATAAAGCAGGGCTTTTACTGAAAGTTCAAATTTTAGAAAGTTATAGTGTTATTAGTTGTTATGACATGTATGTCCTTTGTTGGTTGGACTGACCTATAGTTTTGTCTTAATTATATGGACTACAAAATATCTTTGGTAGTCCTGAATGTCTTTTATCGTGATTATTTTGACAAATTTTTACATTGCCAAGGCAGTCCCTTTACCATGCTGTTAGTAGCCGGACTGGCTTTTCCTTTGATAATTGGACTAATCTAAAGTCTTGTATTTATTGACTGAACTGTCTTCCACTTTTAATATTTCGAACAGTATTTACATTGCCAGGAGAGCGTTACGATTCCGCCTATTATTTTCTTGAAAATTCGTATCTTGTCGTTGAATTATACAGTTTCCTATTTAAAATTAAAAGCTTTTTTGGTAGACATATCAATTATTACATTTTTCATTGAGAATTTATCTTTCTTCTTTACATTCAACGGTTTCAAGCGCACCTCTCTTTTACATACGTTGCACGCAATCGAGCTGAATTTCGTAAGTGTTAAAGGCATATTTTTCAAAAAATTATGCAAAAATCTGCATCTTCTTCTGAAGATTCTTGCTTAGCTGGTGTTTTGGAATTTCTCAAAGATTTTCGCGTTTGTCGAGATGGCAATGGCTGCTTTGAATTTTCCGCTGCCTTTCTTATAGCTTTTCTAGCTGACAACTTCGGATCATGTTCTTCGCGCTTACGTTTTTTATCTTTCAAAGCTGCAATATTTTCTAATGATGTCAGGATGCAACTTTTCAATGGCGCTGGACCTCTATTGCTTTTTTCGTTGCTGCTTTTTTTCTGCAACGGACCAATTTCTGATAATACTTCAGATAAATTTGAAGCAGGCACAGAAGTAGAAGTTAAAGGCACTGATGAGCAAATTTCTTTATCAGCTGAAACGCTTGTTTTATTTTTTGAAACAAAATCAATGATCTGGTTTTCTGCATCAACTATTTCCACGGTTTCGGCTTCCCCACTGACTTTTGAGGTAATAAAATCACTTTCAGTAAAAATATTTGGATTAAAAGGGTAAATCCCAGCAGTTTGAAATCCAGATTTTATAGTTTTTGGTAAAAGAGCAACGTCAAGAACATCTTTGACAATTACTACAATGTAACGAACTCCGAAAGATATATTAACGTTATTCTGATGCCATTCTGCCACCAAAGATTGGTAAACTTTTTTGACAATAATATATATATATATATATATATAAATTGATATCGTCTGTGCACAAATTTTAATAAAAAAGCAAGTCTCCACCTTAGGGTCAGAATGCAGTTTCCTTAGCAAAAACGAAAAAAATTATCTACTCGCAATATCATGCAAATCTGTTTAGAATATGTTTCTTTGGTATGTAAGCAGAGTCAAAAGGGTACTTACCTTTTCGAAAACACTGCTTTCGACTATTTAATCTCAGTTATTCGAAACGTTTTCAAAACTTTCGGAGTGACTTTCTCATACTGTGTAATGCAGCGGACAAACAGCCAGGACTTGCCAAACTATAATACCGACATGAAGCACACAGCGCTACCATCTGATAAAAAAAAAATTTCCAGGGTGTCCACCTTGGGGCACTCTCCCCTAATAGTTTTAAATTAAAACTTTAAAATTTATTTAAGCCTGCATCTTTTCGATGTGTCTTATAGCTTTTAAAGATCATTAAATTTATTATAGAAATCTGCGTTAGAACGTCTGGAAGGACCGATGAGAACAATAACGTCTTCCATTATATGTGCAGAAACCTAAATCCAGAACTGCAGGAAAATCATTTCCTTGATAAAGCTTTGGCTTTTAGTAAGTACATTTATTTCCTGGAATATTTATAAAAACGTATTCCATATAAGAAAACAGAAGTTTTAGTTAATTTGTTCAAAAACGTTTTCCTTTTTAAATCAGATGTTTTTAAGCCTCTATTAAGGCCTAATAACATAATTAATAGGCTACGGACTCCTTTCTTGCAGAAATATTTAGAATTATTTTTTTCACTTAAAAAAAAGTTAGTTGTGCTTTAAAAATCTCCTTATCCTATACTTATTCTCCTATACTACCTCTACACCTACTTGCCTGTCTTGTCCATTTTTTTTTTCTTGCACCATACTACTGAACACTTATTGACACTCTGCGTCAATTAATTTTTTAATTTAAGTGCTTGTTTCACTATAGATTTGAGAAAAATATTTCACATTTATAGTTTTCTGCATTCAAGGAGAAGAAGAACAATTTTTATGTGATTGTAAAGCACTTGTACCAGCATGTAAGAATAACAACACATGTAAATCATTTGTGCCAAAGAAATTACAACGTGTGATAAACGAGCGTAATGCTCTATTGAAAGCCATGGGTCGTCAAGAACAATTGCATCAAAATTATCAACGGAAGCAGCATCACCCAGTGATTCATAATAATCCAGGACCTAGTAATATTCAATAACCTTCTAGTGGTCAAGGTCCTGATAATATAATTGATCATCATTTATTTAAAATAAAAGCTTTGTAAACAATTTTTTTTATGATCACCAAGTCCAACTAACCATAGCACACTAAAAAAAATTACTTTTTAAATATCATTTCCGTAAACCCTTTTTGCAGCGTACTGAAAAAAACCGTAAGTGAAAAATTGTATTTTTTTAACATTTTGGCACTAATTAGCAATTTTTTCAGTTTTTTTAATATTTAGGGTGATCGTAGGTCAGGAATTCAAATCCCGGAAATTTTTAAAAAGCCAGGGACATGGAATCGATAGCGTGGGCAATGAAAAATTCGGACAAATTGCTCAGCAGTTGTTTTATCAGTCCTTGAAGTTCAAATGAAGGAAATCGACATTTCTAAGCTACAGAAACCACGAAATATAATTTTCTTCTGTAAAATTGAACTACATTTCGAAAATTTGATTCTGCTAGATTAAAAATTGAAAAATTTAAAAATAAATTAAAATTAAAATTTAAAATGTAACTATTCCATTTCTGCTTCAAAATTCAAAGATTTTTTTAAAACTCATCTTCTTTCGTTGAAGATTCATAAACTTCCTTCCAAACTTTCTATTGAAAAAAGTATATTTAAGGGGTTCACAAACCCTATAAAGTTCTACTTATTGAAAATAAAAATATTACCTTGCGCATTACGCGAAACAGCAAACAATTGATGTTAAATATTTTTTTTGTAACTTGTGCTGTTCTGCCAGAAATTTTTATTTTATTTTTATTTTCAATGTTATTTTTCACGAATAAAACAAAAAGTGCGTGTCCTATCAATAAGTGATTATTAACCAATATGTAAATCTTTTTTGAAACCACAATTTTTTTTAATCAAATTTTTTCGTACCCTGCATAGTTTGACCACAAAATGGAATTTTTTAAGTTTCATTATTTTTTATGCAATAAAAGTTTTTGAGTTTTCAACGAAATCCAAAAATTAGTTACAATAATAGTGTAGGGTTTAAAAAAGCAATGTTTTTCAATTCTTGGCTTTTTCATATCGTGCGTTCTTTAGCATAAAATATTGATTTTTAATTTATTTAAAAAATTTTGAAAATGCTTTAATATTTGTTAGTATACAAAAAATTATCCAAAAATTTTGAAAATGCCTTAGAATTTACAATAATTTCCTAAAATTATTAAAAATTTTTGGAATTCCTTCGACTTATTGAAATCTAATCATAATTTCTTGCAGATTTTAACAATACCCAACATTATTTTTGAATCTATGAATTTATTTCTCTTAAATCTTGAAAATCCTTTTAATGATTGAAATCTCATCAAATCATCATAGAATATGGGAATATCTTGAGAATTCCTTAGAACTAAAAGAAATTCGTTAAAATTTTCAAGTGTATTAAAAATTTTTTGGAATTTTCTAAAATATCCTAAAATCTTTCAAATTATTTGAAATTTTTTATAATCCTTTAAAAGTTTTTAAATAATTCTATGATTTGTTGCAATATTTAGGAATTTCCTAAATTTTTAAATTCCTTCGGAATTCCTTTCAATGATTGAAATCTATTTGAAATTTCTTGTAGTTTTTAAAAATGGTCTACATGATTTTTAATTCTATTTCTTAGATTTAAAAAAAATTTCCTAAAATATTCTAAATCCTTTGAAATTCTTTCAAATTCTTGGAATACCTAAAAAAATTTATTCGAAATTTCAAAAATAACCTAAATAATTTTCAAATCTATTATATTTTTTATATCCTTTAAACTCATTCAACTTGTTAAAAATTCTGAGGAATTTTCAAGAATTCCCTTAAATGTTGCAAATACTTTAAATTATTAAAATTTATGCAAATTTAAAAAAAAAAATTTAATATTGTAAAATATTTCCAATCCTTTGCAGTTTTCTGAAATGTTTTTAAACCTTTTCAATATCTTCAATTTTTGATTGAATTTTTGCCAACTCCTTAAAATCTTGCAATATATTAAAACATTTCTCGGAATTTAAAACTTTTTGAAATAGGAAAAAGAGTATGAAAAATAAAATTATGATTTTGAGAAGATCTAAAATGTATCATTACAACATTATTGTAAAGAACCCTCAAATCTTTAAAATCCTTTGGATTCCCTTCACATTTCCAAATTTATTTAAATTTTCTTGGAATTTTTTAAAATAACCTAAAATGTTTTAAATTCTTTGAAATCTTTTGAAACTACCCTCAAATGTTGTAAATCCTATTAAGATTTTTGGCACAATGTGAAACTTTAAAAGCTGGTTTTGTAGAGAAATGTTAGAGTTTCAACCCAATTAAGAGAATATTGATAATCCGGAAATCTAAATTTAATCTCTAAATATAATTTTCTTTCCAAAGAAAAAAAGCGTATTTATTTTTTTGTGAATTTGAAGAAATTTCCAGCCATATGCATTAAAATTTAAAAAAAAAGATTTTGAACCACCCATTGGCGCATTGAGACTGACCCTTATATGTGTTTTTGGACATCCCAAACAAAATATAAAAAAATAATGAAAATTGCAAATAAGGAAAACCTTTGCTGCCCAACAATTAAAAACAAAATACCCTTAACAAAAAAAATACCAAAAATCAGCCTAATTGATTAGGCACATTGTTTCCGGTCTTTGATTTGTGAATTTGGACGTCATAGTAAAATAAATAGCGAGTGCCCCTGAGAAGTTTTATTTGAACCGATTACATCTTTTTTTCTGAGAACTGATTGTTTGAATGAGATAAGAAATTTTGTTATCTCAATATGAAAATTTTCCATGCCTAGGAAATTATCATTATGAAAAGGTGGGGATAACTATTGTATATACAAAGCGAGAAAACTAAAGGAATATTCCTTTCTTAAGTTATTTTGACTACAAAAAAATTAATGCAAAAGTTTTTTTAGCACTAACGAAAATGCGAGCTTTAGTGTTGGTCTTTCTGTGCTACCTTTTTTACAGTTGTGCTAGTGCTAGTGATAAGGGTAAAAAAATAAGTGTTGAAGGTTCTAAACCTTATATTCCACTACGAAAACAACTAGAAGTACTACAAGTACAATCATTGGAGCGAACACGACAAGAAATACGAGGACAAAAAGAAATACAACAACAAGAAATACAACAACAACGAGAACTACGACTACAAGAACTAGAAAAAGATATTATACCAAAGTTACAAGGCGAATTACATAAAAAACGACTAGAGCAAGAAAACGAAATATTAACGGAACAATATATGAACATACATAAAGCTAAGAGTAAGTTTAAAAACATATTGATACAAGCCGTGGTAGTCGTTCAGACCTAATCTAAAGAGGGCCGTGTGGTTTTTGTCGAGTTGTGAGGTGGGTTCAAGTAGGTATAATAACAATGAGCCAGGGATTAGGGCAAAAAATACCGTGATCATTGAATCTTTATATGGGTATATTTGAAGTTTTTCGCGTTCGTATTTCTATTTTTACTTTTATTTCCAGTTGCGTTTTCTTTCTTATACGTTTCGGGGTTTTAAAATTATAATTTTAAATTTTACCTTCTACTTTTATTGACAATATGTTTTACCTTTATTTCTATTTTCATTTATAAACAACTGTATATTGGGTTTATCTTTTGACCTATCGTCTTTACGTGTTTATATTTTAATTTTTTCAAAATTTTAACATGTACTTATAATTTTTCCTTCATTTTATTTTAACTGTCTTTTAAACTTTGTTGGTTATTTTGAATTTTCATTCTTAAACATAATACTAAACATAATAAAGTATTTTTCAATATCGAAACAACGTACAGCGCGTTTCAAGTCTGTAAACGGCGCTCGAAAATCAGGAGAGAGAAGGGGACGCCGAGGAGGCCGGAACGCCCCTCCACCTTCCTCGTGATTCGCCGGGAGCCTGCGCCAACCGCTGGCCGACAAGCTCTCGTCAAGCGAAGTTAAAAGACGGTGCGTTTGAATGATGGACGCACTCTTGCTCCGACGAGTCGACTGGACTCACCCTCCTCACGACAAGTGACGGTCTTTGTACCACTTTTAGAGCACAGAGTAAATTAAGTTTTAAATTAATTTCAGTTTTTCCTAATTATCCTCTCCTTTTGTTCCAAAGTTGTCGGTAAGCTTACTAGTATTCAGAGGCCAGTGCGCTTTTACAGCTGTGCAAGCCTCGATTTCTCTCTCTCTCTCTCTCTCTCTCTCTCTCTCTCTGAGGTTGGTCTGCCTATTCGACGGCTCCCTAGATCTCTCTCAACTTTCAAATTTTCAGAAGGTCGGTCTGTCCTCACGGCTCCGAAAACCTTTTCCTTACTTTCTTTTTGAGGTCAGTCCGTCTCTTTCATGGTTCCGTTAAGCACCATCTCTATCTTCTTTACCTTTCTTTCTAACCAGGTCCTAATCCTATGCCTGGAAACGAAACAAAGCTCTTCTGCCCCAGAAAGCAGACCCGCTGCCGTTTAGCCCCTCTTCGAGACTCCTTCTCCTCGACTCTCCACCTTGAGAACTGTGGCCCTCCGAACCTACTCCTTCTCTTCCTCCTTTTCCAACTCACCAAAGTCCATCGTCCGCTCGGTGGTCTTTATTTCGCCCATCTGTCCCCTTCACTCGTGCCTTACGACTCGAGCAGTCTCCCCAAACAAACCATCATCGTTCGTTGTTAATGTAGAGTTTAGACGAAGGGGCCTCCCAGATACAGCAGCATCCTCCAACCAGCCACAAACTCAAGGCAAAGTTTAGGGACTGCTTCCTGAGGAATAACAATGCCAGCCTTCCCGTACGAGCCTCTCTTCCACCTCACTCAGCTTAAGGCGGGAAAACGCAACCAGAAGAAAAAAGGCATCATCGGGCTTCGGTTCCTGCCGAATCGGCCCACAACACATCCGACAGCTACGGTTCCCCTGGAATTGGCTCTCTCTTCATCGAGGCAGCCTTTAAACGACAGGTTCTGGGGGAACCGGCTTGAACCAACCTCACAATTCGAAAAAACCACACGCCCCTCTTTAGATCAAATCGGAAAGACAACCTCAGCTTGTATCAATATTTTTAAGATACATGCATGATTTTTGCCCTTTTCCACGGTGCGGCAGCAGGGCTATGGCTGAATTTTTCACTACCTTTTAAGAAGTGATTTCGGAGGTGAATAATGAAAATTAGACATCTATGAGCCTGCATTTAACGATGATCAGTCCACTCATCGTAAAAACCTATAAGGAAATTTTTGTTGCTGCTAATAGAATTTCACGGAATAGAATTTACCAAAAATTGCCATAAGTTTCCGAAAATTTATAGAAATTTTTGAATTGAATTATGGGGAATTTTTCTTAAGTCACTATAAATTACCAAAATTGTATCAATTTCCGTAAAAGTATAAAAATCTTTAACATTGAATTTTGGTTAATTTATGGTAAGTTAACATAAACTACCTGTAATATTACTATTGACTGAATGGGATCTATAACTATATATCTGTAAGTACTTTTATATTAAAAAATGTTATAAAATTTAACAAAAAAATATCCGCTGCCTAAAAATATGTTTTATAAATTTTATTTATTGAGAGCACGATAAAATCCTGAACAATGACATTCGAAAAACACAATAATAAATTTTAAGACTCGAGTTTCTTATTTTCCTTTTAGTAAGAGAACGCATTATGTAAAATAAATTTTAAAAACCACAAGATTTCAAGATTTTATTCCTATAAGCCGTTCGCTGACAAAAAATTTTTAAAAAATGTTAGTTAACACAAATACAGCGATGACTTTTACCTAGATGTGGCCTCTATTGACTCAAAAACCGTTTTAAAGTTAAAATTTAAACTTAATCTCGTTTGGTAGAAATTTGATCTTTTTTGAAAGAAAAAAAAAATGGAATTGGTCGGAAAAAAATAATTCGCGTTGGTTAAGAAATTGTGTATTTCATTGAAAATTCGTATATTGTAGTTGAATTAAACTTTTTCTTAATAAAAACCAAAAGATTTTTTGATAGACATCAATTGTTACATTTTTCGTTGAGAATTTATCTTTCTTGTTTATATTTACCTGTTTTTGATATGAAAATATTTTTGTTGTTTTAAATTATTAAATATTATTTATTATTATTTTTTCTGTGTATAATAACTTTTAAAAATCGTTAAATTGATTACAGGCGTCTGCGCTCAAAAGTCGGAAAGGATCGATGAGAACAAAAACGTCTACCATTGGAAGTGTAGAAACCTGAATCGAGAACTCTACGAAAATCATTTCTATGATAAAAATGTGGCTTTTAGTAAGTTAATTTACTTCTGTTAATGAACCTTGTTTTTAAGAAATAATTTCAATAAAGTATGCTAATTTTGTTTAACCGAAAAATTATGAAAAATGGTTAAAAAAATATATTGAATCAAAAATTTTTTTTTAATTAAATGTTTTTTAGCATCTATTAAGGCTAAATTACATTATTTATAGGTTGCGGAACACTCCTCCGATACATTTTTTCCTCTACTACCTCCACACCTACTCGTCTCTCATATCTAATTTTTTTTCTTGAACCACAGCACTGGACACTTCTTGATAATTTTTGTCAACTAATTTTTGAACCTAAATACATGTCGCAATATAGATTTGACAAAAATATTTCTCATTTACAGTTTTCTGCATTCAAGGAGAAGATGAAAAATTTTTATGTGATTGTAAGGAACTTGTACCACAATGTAAGAATAACAACACATGTAAAGCATGTGTGCCAAAGAAATTACAACGTGCGTTAACCGAACGTACTGCTTTATTGAAAGAATTGGGTCGTGAAGAACAATTGAATCAAGAGAATCAATGGAATCAGCATAACCCAGTCGTTCGTAGTAACCCTGTGATTCGTAATAATCAAGGGCCTAATAATACTCAACTACATCCTAGTGGTGAAGGACCTCATTCTATTGGTCCCCATTATGGTCCGTGGTATTCCTGATATTTATTCAATTATTCATAATTTCAATTGCATATTTTCTTAAAAATTCATCTTCTTTTGCTAAAATCTTATATACTTGCTTAAAAACTTTCTATGGCAAAAATTATATTCAGGGGTTCCACAAGCCCTATAAATTTTAGTTTGTATTTCCCATAAGAGTCAGAAAAATCCTTGTGAATTTGTTGTAAATTTTTTATAAATTTCATTCAGATTCGTCAATATTAGGTGGACAAAGTTGAAACTCATCGTTTCTCTGCGCAGCAAACCACATAACACTATAGTAAAAAAATTAATTTTTAAATATCACTCCCTTATTTCTATTTCATAGGGCATGAAAAAAATCGTTATTAAAAAAATTGCAGTTTTTCAAGATTTTAGCACTAGTTATCAGTTTTTTCAGTTTTTTAAATAATCGCGGTGATCATTGGTCAGGAAATGTAAGGGAATTCTGTTGGTCATGGAAAATTTAGAGAAAGCAACCTTGGTAATGGAAGGCGGGATTTTGGTATCCGGCGAATTGAACGCGAATGTTATAGAGTGGGCAGATTCACGATTTTGTGTGTGCAGAATGCTCAGAGGTTGTTTTACCCTCAAATATTTTAATTCCTTTTGATGTCCTTTAAATTATCAACCAATATTCCACATTCCTTGAAATTTTTAAAAATACCCTAAAATACTTTCAATAGTGTGAAACTTTGTTTAATTATGTGAAACTTTTAAAGTATAACAAAGATTCCCTGGAGTTCTTAAAGATTCCATAAAAGATTTAAAAACACCTGAGATTAATTTAAATTAGCAAAACATATTAAACATTACTTGGATTTTTTGAACTATACTAAAATCTTTGAAATTCTTTGCAATCTTTTAAAATCCTTTGAAAGTTAAGAGTTGAAGAGGTTAGTTAAAACGTGGTTAAAGGTCTTAATGAATTATGACCAAGGACATGCAGACACAGATTGAATTAAATATGTTTTAACAAAGTATAATATTTATTTTCAACTAGCGAAAATATATTTAAAAGCTTTAAAATATATTCGGATTTTACTTTGATAATCTCAAGTAATCCCTTTTAATTATTACTACTATTTGAGTGTTATACTCTGGCTCGGCGCAATAATAAATTGAGTTACCCTTTGGATTTAAATTTCTGTCTCATGTTTCTTCAGTCTACACATACATAATGATACTGATTATCAATATTATTTGGAAGGATTTACTGTAGATTGAATAGCGCACACCGTAAAGCAGGGCTTAAACCCGGCAGCCTACACAGCGTGCAGCGAAGACAAAGGCAAGATTAAAGGCCAGGTTAGCATACGTGTATGCCCAGGATGGGAAGCTGAGCTCTCTGTCTAGATCACGAGCTAGGACTTAGTTCGAGAAAGCAAGTAATTTCAGTAAAAATAATCAAATTATAATATAAAATACAAAATAAGTACGATGCCTGCAAAATAACTGAAGCTAAGATGTCGTGCCCAGAAAACAAATAATTTCTGGAGCCGGGATAACGTGTACAGCTTTTATGAAAACGGAATGGCAGCTTAGATAGCATGCACCGTTTGAAATAAAAAAAGATACCTTGGATTTCCTTGATAATGGTGTGCAGCGGCTTTCTTTAACAGCATAGAAGGCAGTCGAAACCTTTTAAGCATCTAGCTGAACGATTAACGGGTCGCTCACCCACTAAATTATCGACCTACAGCTGGCTTGCCTTCCTAAAATTGACTTTAATATGTATAATTTCGAGGAAATGGGACTTGCGCTTTCTATTGGTAGCTGCCCGTACTAGTCAGTCATCAACCGCCTCTTATTGTTATATCTATTGCTAGGTACCTATTGATGTTGAATATGGTTATCTGGCCGCTGCTGGGCTTTAGTGAGTCCTAATCGTTTCATCTGCCAATTTTTCGAGACGAATTCTGCTGAAGGGGCTTCTCGAAATCTTAGCGTTTGTTTAAATCTGGAGCAAGTACATTCAACATCAGAGTTTCTTCTTGGCAAATGTGGAATTTGATTATGTGGTGTTTAGATTCAAGCATTTTTTCCAGCAGCAGTTTTTTTAATTATTTTGGACTTCCGGAAGATTCTGGGACCCAGTTTCATGCCCTTAAGATGCACTAACGCGATACTTATAGGAATGCTTTGTATTCGTTCTTGCATGAGTTTTTTCGTAGCTTTCAGCAAATTATGAGCTTTATCTAAAATTTGTGAGAAACCTGCTCTGTCTCTTGGAACTGTGCCCTACTCAGTTGTTTCTACTTGCTTATCTACTGGGCTAGATTCCGTCTGGGCAAAACTCACTCTCATCCACTTACGCTTAGGAATGCTTCTTCTTATGACAAAGTCTCTACGGTTCTGCAGTGAGTATCTTTGTTTCTCTAACCTTTCGCCTAATTATTGCACCACCCTTGTACATGGCCTGTATCTGGTCATTGTTTATATTCAGATGGTGGTAAATTTAAATTCGGGTTGAGGTGTACATCTTAAAAATTTTTTTTTTTAATTTTGTTCTATTCGCGTATCGTTTTATGTACGAACGCAGAATGGACAGAAACGACAAAGGCGAAGTTGTGAAGCGCAATATGCTAGGATATTTTTAGCGTGAATTATGTCCCTCTCTTCACTATTAATCAGATCCTTAAAAACATACGTCTCGTTCCAAAAAACTTTAGAAATTCCTTCCTTTTTAGAAACTTTTAGAAACCCCTTCCTTTTTATGACGTCTCGCACCCATATAAATTTCTGTCCATATGGTTATTGCTACTGCACTTCTGGTTTTTAAATCCACGTTTACCAAAGTCGACGTGGTCTTCTTTTGTTGGTAATCTTAAGGGTTGTCAACCCTGTGGTTTAATGGTGTATGTCATTAATCCTGTTTTCAATCACTTGAACTTTATCATACCAAGAAGAGTAGGATACGCAAGCATTTAGACAGCCTACGATTTACCGTCAACCATCTTTGATTGGGGATGATTGCTCCTTTTTTGAGTCAATCTTTCCATGTTTTGGAGGTAAATTGTGTCATATGGACATAGACTATTCCTTTCAGCTTTCCATGTTGAGGCATGAAATTTTCTAATATCTTATATAATGCAGCCTTATATGTTTGCTTTTATACTGCGTATAGTTTTACATATTTTCTGAATCCTTTGAAAACAGCAAAAACGAATCGGAATCCAAATTTTGATGTGGGAATTTGTCCGTCGTAGTCAACAAATACTACTTTCAGTGGTTTTGTTATGATAATTGGCTGCAGAGATGCACAGCTACCTGAAGTGCTAACTTTGTTCTTCTGGCAGATATCACTACTTCTTATGATTTCCTTCGCTAATTTATATAAATTGGGATAGTGGAAGCCCTCGTTTATTATTAGTTGGCACTTCTCGGCTCCGATGCAACCATAAACTGTGTGACATTTGTTTACTATTTTCGTGATTATTAATACTAGCAGGCAGAGCTTTTACTTACCCTCAACGATTTGATATAAGTAATCCTAGTGGAGTTTTTTTTTTTTTTTTTTTTTTTTTTTTGAAGGAGTAAGTACGGTGA